>JAODAG010348031.1:0-20345 GCA_027574785.1 Orphnurgus asper
TAAAAACAAATAATTGACATTCACTCTCATTTTCTGTGCAAGCTCTCTCTTTAAGTGTCCATCCTCTTATTAAGTGTCGTTGTTCAGATATATATACTAAATAATAGATTTAATGGAAATTTCGCGAGATTTGATGTATTCTCGCGAGATCTCGCGAGAAATACAAAATATCTCGCAAGATCTCGCGAGAAATACAAAATATCTCGCGAGATCTCATGAACTTCTCGCGACATCTATGCTGCTGTTGTTTGGTACAGAGCCAGGTTCTTTCGTGTGTGTTATTTTGTAAAAACCTAGTATATATGTTATATGTACATGCATGTATGTAGTTACTGGCCTATTCCCTGTACTTCATGTAGGCCTAAAACCACCTCACTATAGTATATGTACTAGCCTATACTCTAATAACCGTATATGTCCGTATATTTGAGGTACCAGTCTTACCTAAGCTGGTATCCCCATGATATTCTGGCTACTGTATACCTAAGTATTCCTAGCATATTTCCTGTGGTTTAGTTTATATCAGTTGGATGCACTTTCCTTCTACCTTTTAGCCGTGTATAAGCCAATTAATCGGGCAGGTAGCACTATCCACTGCCGGCCGGACATTTTTTTTGTTTATTCTGATATCATCTTCCGTCTTTGTCGGCAGTCGCTAGATGGCAACCTACACGCGAGGCTCAGGAAGTACTTCATGACGTTCTGCACGGCAGAAATTGAAGCTTGCACCTATGCCAAAATGTGCTCCGAGAAAGTCCTGGCGAGTTCGGAAAAGGTAAAAAAAAAAAGGAAAAAGTCTGACGTTTCTGACCCGTGTGGGGGAGCTGGGGGATGTTAGGAGCGTCTTAGCTCAAAACATTGGATCAGTAGGATTTGGTTGGGATGATACGCACCCGGCTCTCTCTCCATGATGAAACGTTTTATTGAGACCGCGAGGACCGGCGATTGAAGACTGAGTATTCGGAACAGCTAGGGCAGGGCCATTCATGCATTCTCCATTTTGGCGGGACGTTTTCCCTATTTGTGATGGCTTGATAGTAAAAGAGTGCGTTTCATGGTCAAATGCTAAAGGCATGTGAATGAACTTTGACCTGCATACTCTAACTGCAATTAAATTGATAACAAATGTATAGTAAACAACTAAGGCTATATGCTTGCCTTCATAAATAGCAGGTAACACTCGGCTTGTTTTGCTGAAGGCTCAGAGCCTATACGGTCATGATAGCATGTGTGTGGATCTGTGCGTATGTGAATGTGATGCCTCAATTGGTTTGTAAACATGATCCCTCCAAACGTACAGCTTGGGAATAATATTTGGTGTTTACGTAGGTCCATGTTAGTGAGAGATCAAATGGCAGTTGAGGTCGACAGTAAACCTTGTAAACACGATACCTCCAAAAAGTGCAGCGGCTTCCTCAAACGTAATTATAATAAGTAAAGGAACCCCTATTGGTCTCGGTCAAGGTCAAAGAATACAAGAACTCATTTTAGTAGGTACAAGAATGCCTATTGTGTGGAAATCAAATGCTTAATGAGGTCTACAGAGGTCGTAGTTGTAATTTTTCATGATAACATAGTTATAACCCTTCAAGTGGCTAATGTAGCTAACTTGTGGTCATGGCTAAATCATAGGCACTCCGCAAGCCTGGCTCCATATTGGATCGAGTCTTCCAGTTTGCTTATTCACCTCGTAACGTTTAGGTAACTGTGTCGTTTCGGTAACTGTCTCTTTCAGGACTCTATACGCCTCTTGTTCCTCTAGTAATCCAACTGGCTGTGTGGGATTTCTTTTCTTTTTTAATTTGTTTTTCTTAATTCTTAAGTTGGTGTCATTATACGTACATTGTGTTACCAGGTTGTAAATGTTTGAAAATTTACATAATTAATTTCAGTTACTTTTGCAAGTTTCCCTTTCCGATTTATTTTCAGATCAACAGAGATTTCCATCACGAAACATTTTTAAAAGCCAACCCAGTACTTAGGGACACACTGCAGTATGATTATGATCCTATTCCATTGGACTCAGTAAGTCAGCTTCTAGTTTAAACATCTGTTTTCTCGTATTTCCCATCACATTGGGGGGGGAGGGGTGAATGGTCACTCGTACTGCTCTCCCCTGGCTACCTCACTGTGCGATACCTTGGAATTGACTTGAAGCAAGTCTGAAAGCTCCCTCCCGTCCCCTCGGCTGCCTTGATGGGCAATACCTCCTTGGAATTGACTTGAAGCAAGTCTGTATCTTTTAGTTGCTGTCACACTTTTATCCGCAATTTTTTCAATTTTTTCATTGAATGTATGACAGATTGGCTTGCAATTAAAACTTGATATAACCATCATAAATGATAAGCCTTATACAAGCTATATGTACATGTATGAAATAGGAGACGTTAAAGATGGATACAAATCTAGGGACAGCAAATAGACTCATCAATCACTTTATCAATTACATTAGATTACGGTAGCTTAAGTATTCGAATATAGGTCTTCAAGACATTAGTCTTAAATTACAATCAATTAGTTTAATTACTTTTGCTCGCTTCCCTGTTGTTTTGTAGCCCTTCAAAACGTTATACCCCTCCCCTTTTATTGATTACAATAGAGACCTTTAGTAATAGATTACAAAAATAGACTTTTAAGTATTAGACGACGATATGGACCATTATTATAGGTCTTAAATTACGATTAATTAGGTTAGATACGATTAATTTATAATTTAGTTGCTTTTTCTTCGGATATTTTATATATATATATATATATATATATGTTTTGTATTAGCCCTTCTAAAATGTGTTACACCCCCCCACACACTAATTATGCTCATTTTTAATAACGCAGGTCTCGTGTATCGTTGTCGATGAAACAGAATCCCTGTATTTAGAGCGCGAGGCCAGGAAGTGGGCTACAGAGGTCGCCAAGATGTCCAAGCTGTCGGAGAACATTAACAAGCAGATGTCCGATTGCCAGAATAACACCAACCAGCTCAAGGTACCGTTTTCATTTCACGGTTAAAAGTTAAAAGTCTCGGGTGCAAAAACCCCAGAATTGTTACGTCACTAATTTTTCTTTTCTTCATGTGAAAATCACATTCCTAATTGCATCAACTCTCCTCCTGGAGGTATCCTGCATCTCAACATGAGAATGTTTTTAATACCGAGGCATTGGCCATATGGTAATACGGTGAGCTAGCTGCTACCGGTCTATTCTTTCTGGTGTATAGTAACTCGACAAGTTTAGCTACCGGGATGTCGCGAGCAGGGGAATGGCTCTCTTTCGATCGTCTACTTCCCCTACGGACGGATGGAGAAGTTTGTACCCAAAAAAAAAAATGCAAATGAAAATTCAACTGACTGAGGTAATAATCGAGGTCAAAGAGTGATATTCAGGAGTTTTTAAGTTTGGTTTTAATTGTATATATTAGTAATGCATGTAGATTTGATGGCTGTCGTCTACAGACTGTGTTCGGTAATAAGTAATTTCTTTCACTGTTTCAGGTTTTTTTTCTCCTATTTCTTGTAATGGTAGTTTAAAATGTCTAAACCATTTTGGCACAGAGGAGATATACTCATGAACTGTATTTTGTTTCAATGAACTGCTGCTGTTTCATTTTTGGTTCAAAATGTGAAAAACAAAATTATCTGGTGATTGTTTGTTTCTTATTTTTTATAAGATAATGTAATGTGTATCTGACCATCAAGTTGATGGCCGTATCATGAGAGATTCATCAGATAGCAGTTCCTCTTTCTTATTGTAGGGATTCGAAAACTCATCAGATAGCGGTTTCTCCTTCTCATTGTAGGGATCCGATAACTCATCAGATAGCGGTTTCTCTTTCTCATTGTAGGGATCAGATTACTCATCAGAAAGCGGTTTCTCCTGATTGTAGGGATCAGATAACTCCTCAGATAACAGTTCCTCTTTCTTATTGTAGGGATCCGATAACTCATTAGATAGCGGTTTCTCCTTCTCATTGTAGGATCAGATAACTCATCAGATAGTGGTTTCTCCTTCTCATTGTAGGGATCAGATAACTCATCAGATAGCGGGTTCTCCCAGGACAAGGATCCAGATATTAACTACGATCACCTAAGGAACTATCTGCGAAAGGTGGAGACGACCAAACTGAAGGCAGATGCAAAGTTGGGTGTCCTCAGAAATGGCGGAAGTAAGGGTTATCTTATCTTGCCTTTTTTTTTCTAACCGGTGCAGGAAAGGACTGAAAACATTATTTACCTGCATGGTTTCTTTTCGGAAACTATATTTTTAAAGTTTCCTTTTCCTTTCTATACTACATATCCCTATAAGACCTTCTTTCACATATGTCAAATTTGACTAAAATTGTCAAAATCAAACACCACCTTTAAAGCATTTGACCTGTGCTTTATCTTCTTCTGCAGTTCATTAGTTTCACTGACCAAATGTTAGGACTACGTAGCCAAATCCACCCATGAATATGAATATTCTCAATACCTTCAATTCATCTTCGATTCATCTCCATTTATCCTCGATTCATCTTGAATTCATCCTCAATTCACCTCCATTTATCCTCAATTCATCCTCCATCCGTCCTGAATTCACCTCCATTTATCATCAATTCATCGTCAGTTCATCCTCAATTCACCTCAATTCATCCTCCATTTATCCTAATTTCGCCTCCATTTATCCTCAATTCTTCCTTGATTCTTGCCCCCATTCACCCTCAATTCATCCTCAATTTATCCTCAATTTATCCTCAATTCATTTTCAATTCATCCTCCATTTGTCCTCAATTCATCCAAAACTGTTGAGAGCTTTTTGTCTTTCTAATTAGTTGAAGTGGACGAATGGATAGCGAGTGCCTACGAGGCCATCGTCAAAGAAGCGGAACTGGAAGCACAGTTAAACCCTCCAAACAGCCAGTCAGAGGTAAAGTAGCATTTTCCCCTCGCATTCCAATATCTGTAAGTTCTCGTGTCATTCCAATGATTAGTAACTTAAGAGTAGAGACACTCGTTCTCTATGCCGCCGTTAAGCGACCCGTGGTAACCACAGGTTGGTCCGAGCCGCCTGGCGAGGGCAGTAACAAACGCATCTTGGCTGGTTCACACGGATGTCGACACTGCGCTGCTCAACTCCAAAATGGTCAGCTATATCCGACGAGCAGATGTGCCAAGCCGGCCGTCTGATCTGAAAAGTAATGCCCGATCGTACAGCGAGTCGTGTGGAATATGGCAGCAAAGGGTGGTTGTTTTCATTCCACGAGACAGAAGATACCTGCACTGATTAAACATTGATTGGCTCCATTGACTTAGACATTTTTCGAATGAGTTCCATTAACGGGAAGGCAATCACATATCCTTATCCCTGCAAGACCTTTGACTTTGAAGGTTATCTATCGTAGCCGGGAGAAACGAGCGACATTTTAAAGACGTACCACGAATTTGGAAGTGAAGACGTCCAAAGAAGATGTTAACTGTCGTGTCTGATAATTGTCTTTTTAAGGAGTCGTGTACGTGGACTCGGGCAGCAAGGCAGCAGAAGGTCGCTTTCATTTCATGAGACAGCAATCACTGAATTGATTTTAAAATGTTCATAGCGTTCCATTAACCTGGACGCTCGTGTCACTTTCCAGAGTCACTTTCAACAGTCGAGGACATCGCACGCAGAGGCGTACAGCCAGCTTTGGATATTTGTTTAGAGGGGGTGGGGGGGTCGGGTTGGATTAAAATATTAGCCGGTGTCTGCTTCGCACACTGGACAGAAGCACCGCGAGTACGGCTCCCATTTTTGGGACCGGATTCCACGCGACGGTCCGTTTGAAGAAGGCGGCAGGGTTTGAATCATGCGTATTAACTAGTTTGGACCTGTATAGAGTATCTCCCTCACAATCGTGACTCAGTTATTGAGTTAATAGGAACAAAATTAGTTGGCAAAGAATCTTCTTGTTTTTGATGAAGCACCTGCAGGGTCTATTTTGTCTTTTTTTGTCTTATTTTTTTTTTTGTCTAGTCTGATGTTGACCTTTTTGACCTTGATGACCTGACCTTTTCCCGAGTAAATCCTCTCCTTTCCTTTCTCATCCCAGTCGATGGATCGTCCTGGATTTTTGTTGTTGTTTCCGTACCGCGTCTCAATACGTCTTCGGAAGTCGCAGACGGCGAAACCGAACCGACGGCGGATTGGTTTATTTTTTTTATTATTTTTTTTTAGCAAGAGGAAGAGCATAACCAAACCTTGAATACGACCTTTGACACGGCAGAGACCCTCAACGCCACCTTCCAGGACTTAAACTCCACGGCCGGCGATAACAACATGACCAGGCCGACCCCCCTCCAATGTACAAGTTTATATCGCTATGAAGTGAGTACTCGTAGTAACCTAGCTCTAACCCCGCCTATGAGATTGTTTCGCCGTTTCGGCAACAAAGGGACAAATTCCCCTCGTCGGTTTATGTTAAAAGATGGAATTGTGTTCCCAGTAGTGGTGGCCTACTAGGCGGACATCTTTGTTGGGTCGTACTTTGACGCGATTTCAAAGAAAATTTACCACGTGGCAACTTTTCACCCACCCCTACCCGGCTACCTCACTCACTCACTCCCTGCCTACCGACCTCCCCCACGACCGCCCTCCCCCACTACCTTCAGCTGCCAAGAACCTTCACAACTACCCTACCTCCCTCCCCCATTCCTGAACCTCCCATCACTCACTACCCCCCTCCCTACTAACCATACTCCACCATCACACGTAGCTCCTCAATACTTTAGTACAAGTATTTTAGCTGTTTAATGACTAGATGGGATCTTGCTGCAGGTGCCTAAATGCAGTGAAACTCTTTTTCTCGTGCAGGCACAGAGAGACGATGAGCTGACGATCTCCGAGGGAGAATCCCTGGAGATCATTGAGGAGTCGGAAGGCGATGGATGGATAAAGGTATCGCTGCCTCGAATAATTAACGTATATATCACAGAAAGTTTGGTCATGTTGCAATTAATGATTTGACTGTTAATAATGTATAGAGCAGAGTGAATTTGGTTTCGTTGCAATTACTGATAATTATGAATGTTGACAACTTACAGCGAAAAGGGAATACGATTATGTCGCAATTAATGTTATGACTGTTAATAATGTATTGAGCAAAGGGAATTTGGTTTTGTTGGCAATTAATGATGTGAATGTTGACAGCGTGTAGAGCAAAGAGAATTCGGTTATGTTGCAATTAATGATACGACTGTTAATAATGCATAGAGCAAAGGGAATTTGGTTTTGTCGGCAATTAATGATGTGAATGTTGACAACGTGTAGAGCAAAGAGAATTCGGTTATGTTGCAATTAATGTTATGACTTAATAATGCATAGAGCAAAGGGAATTCGGTTTTGTCGGCAATTAATGATGTGAATGTTGACAACGTGTAGAGCAAAGAGAATTCGGTTATGTTGCAATTAATGATGCGACTGTTAATAATGCATAGAGCAAAGGGAATTTGGTTTTGTCGGCAATTAATGATGTGAATGTTGACAGCGTATAGAGCAAAGAGAATTCGGTTTTTGTTGCAACGAATAATACGACTGTCAGCAGCACACAGAGCCAGAAGAGTTTGGTTTTGATGCAGTCGCATGGCAAGGTTGGTAACCGTGAGGCCGCCCTTTCACCACCGCAACCGTCTAATCGTCTCCTTTTGCGAAAGGTCCAAGGCCTCGGCGGCGGGAGCGGCTACATCCCCGAGACTTACGTGAGGGTCGAGAGGGCCAGGGGGTTCTCGGTGTCGGAGGGGCGCCTCGCCTCCGCCCGTAGGGACGCAACGGTGCCCTCCGAGTACAGCCTGGGGTCGGCCAGCTCCTTGACGGACTGCGAGGTGCAGGCGGTCACCGCGGGCATGGTGGCACTACCGGACTCGGGAACGCCTGCATGTACGTACCTTGGTCGAGCCTGGCGGTGGATTTATAATATGGTGGATATATAATATATATATATATATACCACACTACGCATTCTAGATTGCTTTTTCTTCTTCTCTGTGCCCTTCCGAACTGGTTGTAACCGGGATTGTGAACCATATCAAAAACTGGATCGAACTGGTGCCGGAATAACTGGAATAAGCTGTGGTTCCGACTGGAACGAACCAGTTCCTCGCTGGCGGCGATTCATCGCGGCGGGTATGAATCGGTTGCACCTGGAAGAACTATAGCTGCTCCAAGACATGCTTGACCGGCCTCGTGGTCAATAATGAGGTCCATAATAGTAGTTGCGTTACAAAGTAATTAGCACCGCCTGGTTTCGATTTAAAAAGTCTTCCATTCCGCAAGTCAAAAGGAGAAAGAACTCTGTTGGTTAAAAGACATCTTATAACATCGTTCAAAATTGTGGATGTACATCTTTGGTCAGTGAGACCTGCTACCGACTGGCGATTAACAGAAACTGTCAGATCAGGAAAAGATCTTGAAAATTGAACCCTAAATAATCACTTCTTGGTGTTTAGTTGGGTCTTTGCTTAAGATTTAATTTTAAAACCTTACACACCGCTATGTATGTTAGACATCTGTGTATATTACACATCCGAGTGTGTATGTTACACCTCTGTATAGTACACCTCTGTGTATATAGTGCACCATTTCTTGTGCTATGGCCAAAAGTGGTGCTTCAGTATATATCTTTGTATTGTATACTTCTGTGCATTTCGTTTGGTCATTGCTTAAGATATAATTTAAAACCGTATGTGTATAGTAGTACACATTTGTGTAGAGTACACATCTGTGTAGAGTACACATCTGTGTAGAGTACACATCTGTAAATGTTGCTGGAGCCTACACATCTTTGTATACCATATCTCTGTGTAATAGTACTACATTAATGTGTATAGTACACTTCTGTGTACACATAGTATTAATATGTTGTACACACATGTTGCTTCAGTATACATCTGTGGTATAATATACTTCAGTCTGTGTATTGTACACATCTGTGTATATAGTAGTATAACTGTGGTGGCCCATAGCAACGTTAAAAACTCCACCCTCCCTAACCGACCAACGTAAGCCCTATTCAGGAATACTTGTATGTAGCCTATAATGCAGAGCATCCATCATAGATTCCCAGACCAGTAACGAAGTTGGTTATTTCCTGTATATAATGTAGTAAAATTCATCGATAGCATTGATTATATAGAGCTGCACTGGTGTCGATCTCTGTCAGTTTGATGGGTTAACCTGTTTCACGGTCCTCCGTCTCTCGTTTCAGTGTGCTATGTGAGAGCCCTCTATGACTACACAGGGTCCAGTACGGAAGAGCTCTCTTTCCTGGAGGGAACGGTCTTCAAAGTTACCGCAAAGGGCCAGCCCGGAGTGGACGATGGGTACTGGGAGGGGGAATTAGCTGGGCGGATAGGGGTCTTCCCTTCGTTGTTGGTGGAAGAAGTGGATGAGAACGGCAGCGTGTTGGGATCTGAAGAGGTTAGTGAACGACATTCAATGGCATCTGGCTTCTTAAATTGTAATGCTGGCCTTCATGGGTTAGCTTTAATGCATGTCACCTAATAATCAGAAATGAGAGAGATAGACAGAGTGAGATTTGGTTGAGGGGAGGGGGTGGCTTACATCCCCATGTTGATGTCAGTATATTACAAAATTCTCTAAACATTCAATGATGCCACCATCTCTTGCGTCGTTATTCTTTGATGTGTATATACGCCAGTATGAAATTGTATTTGTATCTCTACTTGATATTTGGGGCACAATAACTCTCCTTGTTGTTTGGAGTATAATATCTCTCCATGTTGTTTGGAGTATAATATCTCTCCATGTTGTTTGGGTACATTATCTCTCCTGTTGTTTGGATACAATGTCTTTCCTTGTTGCTTGGAGTATAAAATCTCTCCTTGGAGTATAATATCTCTCCTTGTTGTTGGGGTACATATCTCTCTTTGTTGTATGGGTACAATATCTCTCCTTGTTGTTTGGAGTATAATATCTTTCCATGTTGTTTGGGTACAATATCTCTCTTGTTGTTTGGATATAATGTCTTTCCTTGTTGTTGGGGTACAATATCTCTCCTTGTTGTTTGGAGTATAATATCTCTCCTTGTTGTTTGGAGTATAATATCTCTCCATGTTGTTTGGATACAATGTCTTTCCTTGTTGCTTGGAGTATAAGATCTCTCCTTTGAGTACAATATCTCTCCTGTTGTTTGGGTACAATATCTCTCCTTGTTGTTTGGAGTATAATATCTCTCCATGTTGTTTGGAGTATAATATCTCTCCATGTTGTTTGGATATAATGTCTTTCCTTGTTGCTTGGAGTATGATATCTCTCCTTGGAGTATAATATCTCTCCATGTTGTTTGAGTACACTATCTCTCCATGTTGTTTGGGTGCAACATCTCTCCTGTTGTTTGGATACAATGTCTTTCCTTGTTGCTTGGAGTACAATATCTCTCCTGTTGTTTGGGTGCAATATCTCTCAATGTTGTTTGGGTGCAATATCTCTCCTGTTGTTTGGATACAATGTCTTTCCTTGTTGCTTGGAGTATCAGATCTCTCCTTGGAGTACAATATCTCTCCTTGTTGTTTGGATACAGTATCTCTCCTTGTTGATTGGAGTATAATATCTCTCCATGTTTTCTGTCGACACCCCCCCAAAAGAAAAGAGAAAAGAAATGCAGATTGAGCCCAATGGAACGGCTGCTGCCTGTCTGTACTCCTTTACCAACATATGACAACCTTGTACAAGCCTTAAAATAATAGTGTCAGTGGTGATTTGCAGATCGCCTCGGAATGATATCTACGTTTGATATTTTCACCCCAAAGCCTGCTGCCCTTTGTCAAGAAGTATCCGCGCCTAAAGCGATCACCTCAGAGAGCGCACCAAGAATTGAAGTAGATTTAGAAAGTACAAAGAAATACAGTGCTAAGGTGATTTAGAACTTTGTGATGTAGTGCATCCCCAACAAGTTATTGTGAAAGCATGCGCAACTAACTAGTAAGCATCGTGGTATATATTAAGAGAGAGCATTTGGGGAACATTCTCTTTGGATTGTAGGTGTCGATATGACCGTCCGTTTTGCATGAAACCAAAGGGACACCTTTCTAGGGCAGACAAGGTCGACAATCCTTGAAGGCCACCGTTAATTGATAAAGGAAACAAGATCCACAGCCTGTGAGCATCTCTGGCCTTTGATACTTTGGAGTTTTGTTATTGTCAACACAGTAAATGTGGTGAAGATTCATCTGAAGAGTGAAGGATATTTTATGGCAGGCAGGATGATATTTTCCAATTCTCCCCAGTGACTCGCTGGTAGGACTTTTGTTTGTTTTATGGGTTAATTTAGCGGAGATGGAACATTTTGGTAAGGCGCTTCATGTATTGTTTTATGGGTTAATTTAGCAGAGATGGAACATTTAGTCGTCGTATTGTTAAAAAAAAAAACAATAATCTGTGTAGCAGCATCGGTGATGAGCTCCTCGTTAAGATGTTTGTGTATTTTCCCTGACCAGCATGCCTAATTAACACGCTTGCAGAGACCCGGAGGGTTAATGGAAGCTGGTGCAAGCATTGCATGTGTCATGTTACTATGGAGGACCACAGGTACCTAGTTACAGTTTTTTAGTATTTGGTTTCAATCTTTTAAAAAATCATGGACTGATCTGTCAAAGCGGCTGGAATGCAAGCCTAAGGTAAAACTTAGGTCGGCTATATATGCTAACATTAACGCCTTCAATTTCAATACAATCACTGTGTCAGTTTCCATGCAAACAAATAGAATTTATCATTAAGAGTTGTTGGTTTTTCACCCTCAAGATACATATTACGCTATGCCAAAACGGAGGTCGCTGCAAAGGTTTGTTCCAAATATTTATAAGAAGCATAACATATAGTAGAATCATTCCAGGCATTCAATGCATATATTTTTAAAGGGTTAATTATTCTCAAAGAATATATGGCAGTTTGTAATGTGCAACCAGGCTCCCTGCTTGAACATACTTACCGGGTGAATAATATATCCTAAACAATTCTCTGCATCTTGTGGAGAGACCCGTAGCAGCGACCGCCATTCGCGAGGCAGGGTTCCGCGATTCAGCACACCTAGGGCTATGTGCCTGCTAGAAGCTGTGCTAGCATTTCAAGACCCCCCCCAGCTCCATCAGTAGTAGACTAAAAATCGTCCCCTTTTTGCAGTTTAGGCAGAATCATGTAGCACTGCACGTTGGAATCCTGCCTCACTTTATACAATAAGAGCAATCATGAAGCATGGAATGTTTTGCATTAAACAGCCAATGTTGACCCATGTTTGTTACAACAGTATATGGAAGCAACACACAGTCGATTTGGACTGTCTTGGCTCAAGTTCAGCTTGGCCATGCGACATGCACGGAGAGCTTAGCGTATCCTGGCTTCTCGAACTGGAGTACTTTGCACATTTAGCAGAACAATATTATGCTCTCATCAATTTCCCAACGAAGCTGATGCAACAAATACAAATATTTCTGCCAGTTGAGTCGAGTGGTCATAATTTTTCAATAATAATTTCAATGCAACGTAGCTTTTTTTTTCTATTTCTTTTTTGTTGTTGTTGTTGTTGCAGGATGTCGAAGAGGAGGAAATCCCTGCCCCAGATTTCGATCCGCCGGACTTCGCTCCGCCCAGCTTTGCACCGCCTCCTCTGCCGGAGCTCACAGTCACCCCGTCGGGATCGGCGGAGGCGGAGATGATCGGTGGGGTTGTTAGACGAGCTTCGTACAGCGGTACTTACACATTCGGCGCTTTACTAACCCTCTCGGTCGCAAGTCGTTTCTCTATAAAACGTGTCATTCTCTCCCCCCGACTGCAGACTTGTCTCTTTCCTAACCTACATGTAATTGTATATATCCATGGACTCTGTCTGTACGTTGGTGTGAAAAAAAAACGCGTGTCACATAGCTAACAACCTCCCTGGTCTTAACTGCCCTTAATACGCAACTAACAGCAGCCTGCATTAACGCTCCAGCCTAACTTTGGCTGACTCGCTCGGCCTCTGCATGGGTCCACTCTCCCGGGGCCTTTTGTCGGTTTTCTCATCCGCTGGGACTCTTTCCCATTCGACGGCTATTCCTCGCCTGACTCATTGGCCGTGCTGAACTCTGGGAGCACTATACTCGAGTCTTCCTCTCAAGAACAGCTACTAAATTCACATTTATGTTTAGTATATAGTATGGGTTAGGAAGCCAGTCATAGGCTCATAAAGAAAAAAATATATATATCCTAAAACCATTAGGCAGCCTCTGTCGTGGTATAAATATTTCTACTTAGCTAAACGCTCCCTGCCAATTTGAACACATTTCAACGTAAGACTGTTTTCTGTAAGCGTTATAGCGTTTTGGAACAAGGGATTTTGTTGTAAACCAGCATCAGTGACATATTTACCGTCATTTCAATCCTCTTTTACTCTTCCCCTCTTCTTGGGGGGGGGGTGGGGGTATCAATGTTGATGTTCATACAACTTAAGTTAAGTCTGCAAATTATCTTTGTTTGTATATGTCTAGCTCAGGTGTACCATCACCACAAATCATCTCAATCCAAAATGTTGAAACATCGAAGTTACAGACGATTTCCATATGGTATAAATTTTGGTAAACGGTACCTTTTCATTCACGATGCACCCACCGCGGCTGTAACACCTTTGCAACAATGACTTTTCACGATTGTGTTGGTGGGGGCCGGTTGTGTATCTCTGACTGCTTCCTTGTATTGAATTAAAGTGTAGAGCCTGAAACAAAAATTTAGTGCTAGTTCTGCTAATTAGTTTGCAGTTCTGCTAGTTAGTGTGCAGTTCTACTAGTTAGTGTGCAGTTCTACTAGTTAGTGTTATAGTTTCGCCAGTTAGTGTGTAGTTCTGCTAGTTAATGTATAGGTCTGCCAGTTAGTGTGCAGTTCTGCTAGGCAGTGTATTGTTCCCCTAGTTAGTGCGTAGTTCTGCTAGTTAGTGTATATTATTGCTAGTTAGTGTATAGTTCCACCTTTATGTTGGTGATCATGAATAGCAACGGCACTAAACAGTTTACCAGAGTAATGTGCAATTACTTATTTAGCACAATGCATGCACACTACGTTTTAACACGCGCGTTCATCAACAATAGAGCATGCGTTCCGGTTTGGAACTATTTTACTTTCAATTTGTTTGCTATATGCACCACAAAGGCGATCATATATAGCAATCAAACAGGAATTACATGTCGCCATGTATTTACAGCGTTCAGAGACCCCGAACTATGGTTTATCAAGACGATAGTGAACCAATTAGGCCCCCCCCCTCTGCTGATGGGCGTACCGAGAGTACAGGTTGAAAGGGCAAGCCTATGATGGCTTAGCGATCGATCGATGGTCCTCCCCGACGTTTCTATTGTCTTATTCGAAAATGGTTTTTGACATATGTCAGAGTATTTCTAGTTAAATAATTTTACGTCGATTGTATTTATCGTGGTTTGATATTCCCCCAATCCTAAGACGTCGCCAACGTTGGGAGTGTTTTGGGAGGTAGCAACCATCGTCAGTCCTCAACCCGAGAGGATTACAATTATATGTCTCGATGTTTCGTTTGTTCATGATCGATTTCAAGGTCAGATTAAAAATTCAAATCAAGTCACATTAATTAGTTAATTTTGAGTTGCTATAGCCTAGTGACTTAGTACGTATTCCATTTTTTAATCGGTATTGGTGATATACTTAGTGATTTGAGTGACAAACGTGTTATACCCTTGAAAGCTAAAGCACGCAATGCTTGGAGAAAGCAGTGACAAGCACAATCAGAATGGCAACACTGGATTTGTGTTTTTATGCTTTTGGTTCTTTTGCAGGCAATGAAGGTGTTTATGGGAAAATCACGCGACCGGCTTCATTTGCTAATTTCGGTACTACTTTCCGTTGGGTTTGAATCATCAATTTTTTATTTTATTTTATATTATTAATCATTAATTATTTATTAATTATTTATTAATATTTATTAATATGCATTTTTTTCTTTTGCATCTTATTTTTTTTATATTTGATTTGCACCATATTTTGCATTTAATACTTAATTTGCATGTAGGTCCTCTGTACTAATTTGCATAGTTGTCACATGTTGTTGCTGTTCTGTGTCGGTTTGCATGGTCTCCCCGATTAGCACGCAGCAGATCACTGTATACCGAGAAATGTCCGTACCGGCAAAAAAAGAAACTGCTGGTTTCCAAAATTTACCAAAGTATTTGGGTTGTGATCGTATTTGGCGTATCAGTGAGTTACTCTACATGCGTTCTGGTACTTTTCGATTTAAGTTTACGAAAGTGACGTAAAAAAAAAGAAAAAAGGTTTTCTTACTGCGTATTACAGGTTGTTACAGTGAACATTGTAAGAAAGAACGGGTACATTGTGAAAACATTATTCCTCTGTCAAACATCTTACTGTAGGTCACACAATGTCGTGTTGACGTAAGTAAGCTTAGAGCCGTAACACGTGTGACCCTGCCGGATACCAAAATGCTGCTCCCGTGCTAACAGAATGAAACAGCGTGCGCACTCTTTCTGTATCGAAAATTAGCATTGCAATGTATACCGACTGATGGAAGTCTATAAAAACGTTAAACGACCACTAACATGTATCTGAAAGCTGCCAGAAGGAAAACTCGATATAAGGCAAAATGCGGTTCGTACCACAAGAGCTGCGATACGGGTGAGAGAGTAGTTAGCAATAGTGCGGCAGCCCTTTCGATACAAAGCGGGTTATCGATCGTAGGCGGTTTCCAGGGTTTTCCGAAAGGGGCGGGGGCCCGGGGTAAATTGTAGATCATCAAAATTCTGGGTTCTCCGGTATTATTATTATTATGGTTGATTAATTATTTTGATGAATTGCTTAATTCATGATTGGGTCCCTTGGACGTTTCTTTCCACAGGCAGCCTAGATGATGATTCTGAACATTCAGAAAGCGGTGAACTACAACAGGCCAGATCCGCTCCTCACAGCCCGATGTCGCCTTCTATTAAACCGGTAAATTAGTTTAACTAGACTTTTGGAACGTATCAGACGGTCGTCGTCTTTTATTGCTTTGAGATGGTCTCGAAATTTCATATTTGATCTATATTATCTGGTTAGTTATAGTTAGGCCAAAAAAACCGGAACATCGGTATCCGGTTATAGACAACCATGACCCCCCATGATGAAGATCACCCTGTATGGGACGGCAAAGTTATATGGAACCCTTTTTGTCGGGGTTCGATTGGTCTAAGAAGACCTCAGGAGTTCCATTCATGTAATTAGACCAAGAAGAATACTGGTCAACTAATTAGTTTAGGCAATCACAGACTGAGGTAATTCAGGGGCATGCATCTCCATTCTTATCGGTCTCTTCTCAGCCGTGTTTGAAACCATGAGACCAACTGGGAGACCGTCATTTTAGTTTCTTTAATTTCTGGTTGCCTTTGTCTGCAAGTGGTAATTGAAAATGTGAAAGTCGACCTATCACACACTGTGTTTTGTTTCTCTCTTCTCTCTCTGTCTCTCCAGGTGCGGAGTGCTCCCCCTCCCCCATCCGCTACGAGTATCAGAGACAGTTGGGGGCTCTACGGGGAAGTTGAGATCGGAGAGGAATCTGTTTTGTAACAGCCGCTTGCACCCACCATTGAAACGTATACATATGACATGTATGAATATGCAGAGTTTGACATTTCCTAGCTCCACAGGATTTATTAGGTACGACCGTCTCGTTGGATGTGCGACCGTCTCGTTGGATGTGCGACCGTCTCGTTGAATGTACGACCGTCTCGTTGATTGTGCGGCCGTCTCGTTGGATGTGCGATCGTCTCGTTGGATGTGCGATCGTCTCGTTGGATGTGCGACCGTCTCGTTGGATGTGCGATCGTCTCGTTGGATGTGCGACCGTCTCGTTGGATGTGCGACCGTCTCGCCGTGGGTGCAGCATAGTGGACCTTTCGAGGGTCTTCGTCATGCATCTAATATGACTATGGGGGTTTCACTCTGCCAAGTTGCTGAATGGGATGCACGTTATGCAATCAAGATTCACTGTATGCAGAATATCGCACTGTACGAATACTGCATCAGTTGGATGCAAAGGTGTGGCGTCACTTGCAACTATTTCTTGTACACGTTTGTAGTACAATTTCTATCACGCTGTGTCTAGTACGCCGCTTGACTTTGCGATCTTAACTTGCTAATTTTTCTTTTTTTTAAGAACTAGGGGCATTATAACAATAGATGTGTTGAAAGGAGAGAACCACGAATTAAATGTAACGCCTGCGGGAATTTTTTCTGGGTTAGCGATTTCCCAGATTTCCCATGAGAACCTGTGACGGAATGGATAAATGGAGTGAGAAACGGTGGACGGACATGTTGTTGGAAACATCTGTCGGTTTATTTTTGGAGGCAAATTTACTTAATGATACAGAGACAGGAGTTGATGCATGTATGGCTTCGTGAAGGATCATTTGTCTCGATGCAGCTGTATGGTTTCGCAAGTTGTCGTAGTTGTTGCAACAAAATGTAGTCTGAAGCATTCCCCCCCCCTTCAAAAATCCATTAGACAGAGTGCCTTTAATTAACGTTAGGTCTTCAAAGTTGTTATTAGGGCAACTTGTTCAGTGTATGCTTCATGTAAGACCAAGTCACCTCAAATAAATAACTAATACATGCTGATGTATATATCCTATATTTCAGGTGGTCTTACACGAGTAATAAATCAATTGTAATTGCTTTAAAGAATTAACCTCACGTGAGAAACCCATGGGAGATGTTAATCTGCAATGGAAATAGCTGCCAGAACTGGAAAAATGCATAATCGCATATCGGGAATATCAAGAGTGTACGAGTAAATACTAAATAAACGTGCATTCCTTTTCGTAACCTGGACAGCACTGAGCATGCTGCCTCGCGTGGTCAAGATTTCCATCGTCCCATCGCACTTAATAGAACGTCGAGTTCAGCGGCGGATTTAACAGTCCGCAGTGTCAGCAGCTGCTGATAGGGCCCCACCCCCAATTTTTTTTGTGAAAAATTGGGTCCCTTCCAAAATTGACTAGATGGGCGGAATAGTTCAACACATTGGTAATTGGTTCTTCGCTCCTTCGCTTCCTCAACCCCTCCCCTTCCCCCTCACACCTTGGGGGGAAGGTTTAGGGCCCTAGCTGCCTCAAGCTGCTGACAGGGGGGCCCTTCTCCTTAAATCCGCCGCTGGTCGAGTTGTTGAACTTGGGGGTTTGTTCGGTGCGCACTGGTTTACAAAGCATCGCCCTCGTCGGTCAGTTACGTATCAATAACGAATAAACAAACACCCGGATTCACAGGTTACCAGTTAGCGCGGACGCCGAGGAGTACGCCATTTTTATCGTCTTTGTTAAAAAAAACGTAATGTCAACTGGAGGTTAATTTAACCCCAACCCAAACACTTGATTCACTTACTAGTACACAATGTATAATGGTTATTCATATTTATGAATATAATATTTAATACTTGGCCCAATCACTTGCAGTGTTAATATTTTTTGAGGAATCTCAGCCAACAAACAGAGAAGTTGTAACCAGGTACCTGCAACCTAATGGTTAATCAGTAGCTGATTTTTGGCAGTTTTTAATTAATTACCACCACAGGAAATAAATTTCTCTGCTTCATGTCTTCAAGTTTGCATAATATGCTGTTTATTCATGATAAGAAGTAAAAAAACAAATATGGAATGACCTTGTACAGTGGTCAGTCTGTCATGGATTTCCACTTTAAATAGTTTAGTAAATAGTTTACTTTGAAAATTGCCCCCCCCCCCTCTGCGTACGGCCATGGTTGACACGTACATATCGTAGAAAATAAATTTTTGGCTAATAATTGCCTCCTAGATCACCGGAAATGATGCTTCCCAGGCCTTGCGTAGGCCCTAGATCATTATTTTGGAAGGCCCTCATTTTTTTTGTAAAATCTTTGTAGGCCTTAGGCACAGCACCTATACTGACTGATGTGTCCATCAGGTACAGTGTATGGTTTCCTTACGTTAGGCCCACGGGCGTGGATTCTTCACCAAAAGTGGGGGAGGAGCTGTTTTAAAATTTAGATTTGTGGCCTTAACGCTTCGTGCAATAGGACCGCCTAGGGCCCCCCCCCGGAAGCTACGCACATTTGAAAGCTTTATAGGCAGGCTCCAGTGCGCCTATTCAATTATGTTTCCGATAGGCCAACATTTCAGACAAATTAGGCTATCCCAAACAATTTACCCCCAAAAATCTCATTTTAACCATCCACGGTTTAAATTCTTGCAAGGGCCAGATTATTGGGGGGCGGTGTGGGGTGCTGGAACCAGTGGACTGTCACTTGAGATCTATCAAACACAAGGCCTACCAGCTGGCCTTCAGCAGTTCAAACTGGTAGGGGGTGTCCACCGAGCAGCAGGTCCGGAAGTTTGAACCCTAGTGGGGGAGGGGGCAGGCCAAATTGCTTTCTACTTTATCCAATCCTTCCATTGTCAAATTTCAACTTATCTCAAAATGAAGGATCCTGTTGTTCTTGTCATATTTTTTTTGCAGGGCATATTGTTTTGTTCTGGGGGTTGGTTAGTATGCAGCGTTAGTCATCTATTTAATAACAAGTAAAAATATGGTCACAACCGTGAATATGTCCGCCTTACAATTCGATTGAAAAGTTGGTGGCATGCACTGCAAGTAGGACCACCCACCAAGTATAGTATATGTACATTAATTGTGTTTAATGTGTACTAAATCAATTTTTGAGGAACAGTCTTACATGAAGCAGCACATATAGCAGGTGTTTGAATGCCTGCAAATGCAAAGGCTCTTTCGTTTGTGAAATCTTTAAACCACGACATATGGCTCTAAAAATACAATCCTAATATGGCTAGAAATGAGATGTAGTCTCTCAATATTAACCTTAAAAAAATTATAAAAGTAATTTTTAGGTTTCGTGTCTTGAGCATAAAAATCTGCTTTTTGTGATATTTACCTTACATAAATAAACATGTTTTATACTATATATAGTCCATTTTTTCAACCAAGACATGTCTTGCCAATAGCCTGCAGTTTTGCCAATCTCTTTCAAATTTAAGGTGATTACATGCAAATAAATAACAATCACTATTATTATAACTTTGTCTCGAACTAAAATTTTGTAAAATTGTATAATAAAAATCAGCAGATTTGAGACGAATATTAAATTGTTAAACAATTGTGTAAAATAATAATAAGTAATATTTTTCACATACATTAGTTATCCTTTTGGTAAAATTTCCTACAGAGACAAAAATAAATTTATTGGTAACTGGTGTGCATTATGTTTATATATATATATATATATATATATATCCATTATGTGGGCACAGGTCCTATGGATCAAGGCTTCTTCGATTTCTTGACCT
>JAODAG010348141.1:18825-29330 GCA_027574785.1 Orphnurgus asper
GATGGACCCCCAGAATCAGGGGCTCAGCCTGGTGACTTATCCCCCACCCCCACCCCCAATGGTTCACTCAATTTGAATCTGCACACCCTTTTGAAGCCGATTGACCTAGGCTACAGTATTTACTATTAATGACATTTATTTTAACTGCACAATTGACTCAATTTTGTATTGGGCATATTGCTTGTTACTTTGGAGGCCTATACAGTTAAAAGACTAAAACACTACAAGTCACTATCAATACATGTATGTGTATATATATATATTCCAGAATACATACATGTATGTGTATACCACTGAGAACACATGTATGTGTATATATATACCAGAATACATGTATGTGTACATATATACCAGAATACATGAATGTGTATATATACCAGAATATATGTATGTGTATATATACCAGAATATACATACATGTACAGTATGTATACCAGAATAGTTCCTATAGTAGGTATATCTCTTTATTGACGACACGTTGGCCGTACAATTAGTCGTCGCTCCCCTGGTATAAGTGTATGTATGGGCGATAGATACCACAGCATGTACGGCCAGGCCTACAGCATTATACATTTATGTTAATTCTATGGTAATTATGTTGATTCCCCCACAAAATTATGCAAGAGGTTTTATTTAAACGGGTATCGTATCTCTCTCTCTACAGGAAACGGAAACATTGCACCAATTTGCATCTGGCAATATATTCCATGGGAAGGGAGGGGTCAAGAGGAGGCTTCCATGGGGGAGAAAACGGGGGGGGGGACATGTGTAAATATCGGACTATAACTCCAACCTAACAACTGGAAAACATTCTTGAAAACAAATTTAGTCATTCTTCAAAAATTGGAAAGGTATACAATTATTGCAGCACCAGTTTTAATCCAAGTATACCCTTAATTATATAAATAAAAAAAAAAACTTTGAATCTCGGTCATCTCGACTCGTAATATTTCGGTCTCCTCCGATTCCTGATCGGCCAGCGAGGGAAGAACAAGTCGCCGCCCAGGACGTGATCGATTGGCAAAACGCAGCCATCGCAAAGTGCCAAACACCCCCCCCCCCAGAAAATGCTCCATCTAACATGCCCCTTGGCCAAGATCCCTCAAATCCCTTCCCAGCTAGAAATTCGTGCCCTCGGCGCTTGTGGTGACCGGATTCACCGGCCGTACAACGACATATATATATACATACAGCCTCCCATTGAAGCTTGCTCTCCCATCTTGGCCTTTTTTCTGCGGACGACGCAGACGAGTTAAACATTGGTCCTGGTCTGCTACTGCACATATTTACAAACCACGGCTAAAAAAATCGGCGATTACACTGTTCCTGTACGGTATATATATACTCACAAATCTACCGAGATAAAATTATCGTTTCTATCATTACTCCGAATATTCAACAACCTTAACAAAAGAGAAACTTCTTTTCTTTCGTTTTTTTCAATTATACACAGCAAAGCCGATTAAACTTTGAAAATATTTACAACTTATCTAACTCCCCCAAATCGATTTTTAAAGGGACTACATGGCGAGGCTTACTGTTTGCGTTGGCAATTTTTACTGCTGAACGACCCCCGATCAAATAATGGCACAGCTAGTATTTACAGGCTTTTATAGCACCGTACGCGCACCGCAGAGTCTATTCAAGCAGCCGACAGCGTTTTCAATTCCACCATATGTACACACACTGGTGTCCTCATTTTGTTAATTGGACTAGTTCACAATCTGCCATGTCATTATGAAGCACGAGCTGACTATAATAACGAGCTGCTATCGTAGAAGTTGACAGCAGGCCATTGTAGCTCTACGCTGCACAAGGTTCACCAAAACAGGAAGAGACCTTCAAAAACTCTGAAAGACAAATCCTCCAGGCGAGGACGGTGGACTCTCTGTCACACGTTGCCGTATATATGTGTACATACAGTCTGCATTCAGTGGGTACATTATATGCTCCAAGAATATGTGGAACTAGCCACCATGGCAGCTGTACACGTCCTATAGAGGCGTCCACGTGTACATATATGCGGATTAATGGAACCCCCCGGGGGAAAGCATAAATTAATAGGAGATTCATATAAAACAAAGTTTAGTAAAAATTACAAGAAACATTGTCAATCAATCGACTGCAGTTTGTACCCCATTTCCCTTTTCAAGAAATGCCAGTCACCCTCACTTAGACCTGTTCGCATCCGCAGACAACGCTGATCAAACCACCGCCGCCACCCCCCCCCCCAACCGAGAGATATTTGCATCCAAGGGCATGGACGATCTGGCGCTTCCTTGCTGATGGTGCAGGGATGAGTATTTGTATCCTTTGGACCGAGAAAGACTGAACAAAACAGAATAAGGAATTACAAAGACGAAGGAGTCGTGTTATTCTCGGTTCCTCATCCAGTTTCAGAAGAGACCGACGTCATCAATCATTTAAAGATCCTCGAACAAACTTGCAAAATTAATATATTACAAATTACTTTTTTGTTCTTTTCAACATATTATTTTCTTCGACATTATTACTGCGCAATATCTGCATCCTGGATGAAAGGAACAATTAAAAAAAAATCAACTGGTTTTGGAGGTCACCTTTAAATTAACACCACAAATGGTTTAAATGCTCATAAGGTATTTTATTTTTATAAAAGTAAATTCAACAGGCTGGGGCCCCGTGTTGAAGGTTACAAACCTGAAGCATCCTTTTCTCTCAATGACCCATTCGCATTTACATTATCCTCTTCATTCGTCATCCTGACTCTCGCTCGTTGTTAATGGATGCTCAAATTGGCATGCAGATTTTATTGGCTGAAACATTTAAACCTTTTGGTGAAAATTTGTTTCCAGCTCTCCTTGACTTGTTGAGTGGACTCTGTGAACAGAAAGTTCAATTGTCAGTGGATATAATCATATTTACCAAAACTTATTATTAACATACAATGATGGCATAGGGGTTAGGGGTAAAATTAACATTTG
This sequence comes from Orphnurgus asper, assembly GCA_027574785.1. Taxonomy (NCBI): domain Eukaryota; kingdom Metazoa; phylum Echinodermata; class Holothuroidea; order Elasipodida; family Deimatidae; genus Orphnurgus; species Orphnurgus asper. The sequence goes on from JAODAG010348141.1 coordinate 21,789, forward strand.
TATCGTAAAAAAATCTATACTGTGTACATTGTCCGCCATGGTTCTTTTCTTACGGTAACCAGTGTTTTGCTCAAAATGTCCTATTTTTAAACATAACAAGTACTTTTCAATTCAACATTAGAACCACAATTATCTCCAACCGGAATATTCCTTTCAAACTATTTCAACCGGAGAAATACTTCATCGGTGACAATTGAATCGATCGCAAAATATAATCTTGCGTATCTTCGCTTTTTAAGGTACTGTAACGTCGCTTTCATTGTCCCATGCATGGAAGGGTCCTTTTGATAGACCACATAGGATCTGGGTTATACCGCAGAATACGCCACTAACCAAACCGCAATGTTCATGTCACTCATGCCCTCTGGATTTGACGGCCTCCAGTAAAAGCCTCTAGGAAGCGATGTCCTTTGCCAGATTTTGACTTTGGTGGTGGGTGCATAAAGTGAAACCTATCAACTGCCCTTTCGAGTTAGTAAGTTTTACACTTTGGTCGGTTTTTTGTGGCCATCCTGGAATAAGATCATATTGATGTTACTGGGTGTGATATATATGCCATCGATTGCTGGTACGATAACCAGGCACGACTAGTTCAGCACAGCTAGCAGCAGCGGTGAGTTTGGTCTGATCTTCCATGTTGCTTTACAGTTAATCTAGACTTCCCAACCTGTATCGTAAATAAATACTATTTTAGGTGAATTTTGATACAAACCTTAATTAAACTATATAAAGTCAAGTATAAAACCTTAATTAAACCACAAAGTCAATTATAAAACCTTCATTAAACCATAAAGTTTCAAGTATAAAACCTTAATTAAACCACAAAGTATACTACCTTAATTAAAGTATAAAAGTCACATGTAAACTCTTACTTAAACTACACAAAAGTCAAGTATAAAACCTTAATTAAACCAAAAAGTCAAGTATAAAACCTTAATTAAACCACAAAGTCAAGTATAAAACCTTAATTAAACCACAAAGTCAAGTATAAAACCTTCACTAAACTTACTTTTAAATATGGATCAATCTAATTCAAGACTGCACTGACAATTCCAATTTCCAGGCGGCTAATTCCTTCTGCTCAGTACAAAACAGCGAGATGATTTCTAACAGGACAAGTTCTTCAGGACGATTTCTAAACGACTGCTAAACATTTCAAGCAAATTACCAACTAAAATAAAAATCTGGAAAATGGATCTCTCTTAGACGTTGCATCACGTACTATAGGTTAACTCAATCCCACCAGTGAAGATAGACAATGCCGGTTTTCTTTCTTTTTTATATGGTCGAATGGTTCCAAAGGGTTTAATCAGGGTACCATACGGTTTGTATATATAGTGAGTCAAAGGGCAAAGACTTAATACTGCAAATTTGTGGAAGATTGCAACACAGGAACAGTTAGAAGGGCTAACTACATACAATTCTTGGAAAGACAGGAAATGTTTGAAGTTTATCAATCGTTATTCACGACAAATTGCGAGATAAATATGCAATTTAATCGCCACGAATCCAAACTATGAAACTATTATGGTACTGTGGCTTATTTGAATTCCAATCTGCAGGGTATAATGCCCGATGTCAGGCCAATAGCCTATCTGATATTATTGAATGAATACTTCACAAGAGTCATTGGGGGGGGGGGTGTACAGTTTTCCAACTTTTAAGCAGTTATTCCCAAATAAAAAAAATTCATGTAACAAGTAATGTAAATAACTTTGTAGCATGTATATTAAACTGTGATTCTCTTCTGCACACAAAATTTTTCTAGAGAGTTCTGAAAAAACATGTAACTGCAGCAAGCACCTGATATTAAGCTCTTAACTTGAATGTATACCATATTCCCACGATAAAACAGAGGAATTACTGATTAGTCTAGGTGGATAATTATAAATCGTATCATACCATGGGTGGACGAGTGGAAGGAGGTATATTGCATCGATACGAATGTCAATTTTGACAGTCGTTGATTGTTTTTGGTATTTTTTTTTCAATGCTTCGCTGGTAGTTTGAAATCAAAATCGAAGTCGTTCTTGTGAGAATGAAAACAAGATACTGTACCCTCTTGCAGGTTTTGTTAATTTACGATAATTATGCAGAGTGAGTGGATTGCTTATTGATGGGAAGCTTCCAATTTGCAAGAGTGAGATAAATTGGACTAACGAAAACGAAAAGTGTAATATAATGCCGACCAATTTTTAACTTAAAATCAAGGGTGATATAATCTCTTATTTCAGCGCCAGAAAATGCCAAGAATCATCGATCACCATGCAAGTTGGGTTCATTTTTTTATTTTTTATTGTTACACAGGAAACAGAGATGGTGTCAGTACTGGTTCCCATCCCTAGGTCATAGAGGCAATTAACCATGATATCTTATTGATCGAGACAAGCTGTACTCTGCAGTAGGTGAATCAGCCGCAATACGGAGTACTTTTTACGAAAATTATGAAAACGAGCATATAACCACGGCACAAAGTTGTAGAGGTTGCGATGGCCAGTTCTACACTGGTTTGAAGCGCTTGACCAAAATAATAATGGGTACGCATATTTGCAGGACTCGGGCAATATAACTATATATGTACTATATATCGATTGCATTTGTACCGACACCAGCTATCAATAGGTACAAATGTATAAATGCCCATCAACACCTCCATGCCAAGTGTTTTTGAAAATCACACCTACAGCGGCGGACATATTGATGTGTGATAAAGAAAATTTACATACGTACCACTGTGCGTACGAGAAGTACGTCGATCATACCCATGGTCACAAGGTAACAACTCCTAAGCCACACCAAAATTTAAATGGGGATAGATCCTTCTCATCGTGGGTAACCTGCTGTGCAACTGGATGTCGTTTAATTATATTCTTCCCTTTCTCTCTAGATATGCTAAAGCCTAAACATAGTGGATTTCAACCTGGCGCCCACCCGCTTCAACAAATAATAGCATTTGATGCGTAACAAATGTCTTCAAACCAAATTTGAAGAAAAATCGGACCAACCATTAAGTTCACCCACTGATATATATATGCATGCGTTATACCCATGCCATAAATAATAGGTACCATCTACTGACCACGACCAACATATTTTACTAAATATGCATGACATCAATTCAACAAAGTAATCATAGCCTTAGAAGCATGTACGGTAATGCATCGTTTTAGCGATTCATCTTCAGTTACCTCATGCACAAAGGAACTTGGAAGGCAACATATAATTATGTAAGTGTTCTGTGACCATTAATCTAAAATGTTCAATCAAAAAGAAGAGAATCTGAACTTGACTGTTAATAATTGCCTCAAAGATTGTGAGGTGAATGTGGAAGGAAGACAGTGATATCATTAGGCTCTGTATATATGTTGTCACACTAAATATAGTATAGGCTCATGATCCAACCTGAAGCCTTCAAGGGGTCATGTGTTTTCGACATGGCCATTGTTAGGAAGATTAGCTACTTCCAACAAGGGTATGATAATTGATATAACCTCCTCTTGTCACCTCAAATGGCCTTTGACCTTCAAGCTCAATATTGTCCCTCAAGGGTGGACCTACTTTACCCAATATGAAGACTTAACCATATCTGTAGTTGTGGAGTTCATCACATTTACAAGGTTTCAGACTTTTGTTGACTTCAAATGACCTCTACCAAAACAATGGGGTTCTTGTAACTCACTAAGGTAGACCAACATACCATACCAGAAAGCAAAGCAAAATTCATGAGTTAGTCTATGGTCAAATAGCCAGGAACTGGAAGGGAGGTTAGCAGAATGGTCAAATAGCCAAGAATTAGTCAAGGGAAGAAAATATTATGATGGGGCTAAACCAATCAGTGACAGAGATACTGCATTGTTTTCAATTTTCACAAAATACCATAGAGGGCATCGTCTCATTATGGAGGATCCATCAGCAATGAATGTCCTTGTTGAGAGAAACCGTTTATAAGTTAAGTCTTCTTGGCTCCTCCCATCCATGAATACTAACGAATCAAACAATCGCATGGCCCAGGGCGTTTATGTCATGCCTAGCCGACACACCTTCCTCCCAAGTTTGAAGCAGGCAAACGGGGCAGACAGTTGTGGAGATGTTGATAGTTTAAGATGACCACAAAGATACAGTACACCACAGGGCAATAGGGACGACCATGGTCTACTGATCACAACTTGACTTAAGTACCACATCAATCCAAAACCGACATGCATGCGTAAGTGAGTAAATCATGTGACCAAGATCAAGCTTCACACAAACACACACATGTCCACCACATACACACATGCCCACCACACATACACACATGCTACGGACTGGACAGCAATAGGTTCTCCTAGCAGGCTTTGGGGTCTCAACCAAAAAAATGTATTAATAATTCCACCATATCAGTCCATTCCTCTGTGCAAGACACATCATCCTGCTGGTTATTTTGAAATATTTGGTACTACGATTGCTCCAGGTTATTATCTCATGGTGAAGCATGACAATGACTAAGCCCATACTACCAGCCAATCACAATCATCCCCACTCTTCTTCATTGAATCATCATCCTGTCAGTCAGCCTACACCCTTCAGTCAAGTGGTTTTTTACCCTACCTTATTACCTGCTTATAATTATATAGTAGAAATGACTCGAGCAAGGAAAGTGTGTGTGCCTTGCAAGTGCAATAAATAACACACCACTCAGGTGACCTGAATGAAGGGTTTTGTTTGACATAGTCTACTATAATTCTATATTATAATGAAGGATATTTGACTGGTTGGAAGCCTCAAGAAGGTCAACGTCAAAATCATTTGACTATAGGGGAAGTTTACAATAGGAATGCACAAAGTCCCCATAAAAGTCAGGCCAAGAGGGTATTCAGTAAATTAAAAATAAACAAATATGTGTGATGTTGCTCAGCAGCCATACTGAGCGATGATGTCATTGCCCAGCAAATGACTTCCAGCTGCTTAAAGGAGGAGTGCAAGCCTTTTAGTCTGCGATCTACCTACAGTAACAATGTACTATTTTTCAGTATTTAAAATTAAGTTGAATTAAGATGCCATAATTAACGTAACCTCGTAGCCGCTTTCCCCCACACTGTCTGTTGCAGGGGTTTGGTATTTACAGTACTATATAGGCCAACAACGCTATACGTATACCGTACCTCTGAACATTGTTCGAAAAGAGAAGGCTTGTAAAAAGTCGGCGGTCACCCACTATCAACATAGGAGAGGGTTTCTTTATGAGCCGTATGATGCGGTTTCCTAACAGTTACTATTCTAAACTGGTAAAACTAAACTTGGGCCTGCAGATATTGAACACTGAGCTCGAGTGGAGGCATAGCCGTGAAATTGATAGGTAGGTTTAGCTGAATGGTCAATAGTCAAGATTTGATATGGAGGTCAATAAAATGGTAAAATAGTCAGGAATTGATAGGGAGGTCAACAAAATGGTCAAATAATCAGGGATTGAAAGGGAGTTTAGCAGAATTGTCAATAGTCAGGAATTGATAGGTAGGTCTAGCATACCCTTATAAAAACTTCTCGCAAGATCTCGCGAGAAATTTTTATAAGGGTAATGGTCAAATAGTCAGGAATTGATAGATAGGTCTAGCAGAATGGTCAAATAGTCAGGAATTGATAGGGAGGTCAGCTGAATGGTCAAATAATCAGAAATTGATAGGGAGGTCAGCTGAATGGTCAAATAGTCAGGAATTGATAGGTAGGTCAGCAGAATGGTCAAATAGTCAGGAATTGAAAGGGAGGATAGCAAAATTGTCAATAGTCAGGAATTGATAGGTAGGTCTAGCATACCCTTATAAAAACTTCTCGCGAGAAATTTTTATAAGGATAATGGTCAAATAGTCAGGAATTGATAGATAGGTCTAGCAGAATGGTCAAATAGTCAGGAATTGATAGGGAGGTCGGCTGAATGGTCAAATAGTCAGGAATTGATAGGTAGGTCAGCAGAATGGTCAAATAGTCAGGAATTGAAAGGGAGGATAGCAGAATGGTCAATAGCCAAGAATTGATAGGGAGGATAGCAGAATGGTCAATAGCCAAGAATTGATAGGGAGGTCAACAGAAAGGTCAATTGGCCAGGAATTGGAAGGGAGGATAGCAGATTGTAGAAGAACTGCTAACATTTTACAGATTTTTTTCAAAACTTTTGGCTCCAAGGGGGTGATCTCTCCCACTGCTATAATGGTGATAAACATGTACTGTATGTTATAATATCTATATATTCTCTATATTTACTCTTTTCCCTTAAGTATTTTGACAATAGTTTCTTACAGCTAGCATGGTAGGACCTGAAAATATTTCTCGGAAACGGCTCCTAAAACTTTTGCGGGGTACAACAGTCAGTCCTCTGGATCATGCATATTTATCTAACAAGTATTTGAAAAGTAGGTTCGAGCTGGTTGAAAAAATTCGGACCCAGGTTCCTGGTGGACCGGGTACGCCGACACGAATAATGACCAGACAATTTCACCGGTTTCAAAAATTAACAATGTACCAGGTGCCCGAAAATGCATCGCAGTTGAGAATAACGGATGGATTAATCGTCAAGGTAATATAAACAATAATAAAAAGTGACTGGTATTAAATTTACTGTAAAGAAACTTGAACCTGTATTACATACAAAAGAGAAGGTCTTTTACAACCATCCTACCATTTCTCTTATAATATAGGCCCAACAAAATATTTTTTTTCAGATCTGGTTAAAAAAACATTGCTGAGTAGTACCCGGTGCAAACAATTCTGGGATATTATTTTTTCCACTATTCGAATGTGCTTCATGTCTGTTTCGGTGACAAATGCTTGAAACAGCGCATGATGAAGAAAATCCATCCTCGAAAGGGAGGTTAGCAGAATGGTCCTCGATTATGCAGCCGATTTAAACCGCATGATCAAGTACCCGATGAATAACATAAAACTGAATTTGGTGTACAATGCAAGTTAAGTTTTGGCCTCTGCCTAACATATTTTCCATTGTATAAAAACAAACATATGTTGATATAATCTAGGCCTACCATAGTTTTAAAGATTTGTAATCTGTAAAACCAAGTTTAAAAACTATAGACTACTAGCCTATAGGCTAGCTAGGAGTGGTGTAGTACCCAGTGGTACTCGACTAGTACTACTACTAGTACTAGTAGTAGTACGTACTGGTTTTTCGGAAAGCACAACCAAGAAATTGAACTTGGGATCAAACTTGATGGCAGCATTGTATGCCAACTGACTACCTCCGATCTTATTCGATCGGACTTTTTACAGTAGGATCAGACTGGGCCTAGTGTAGTGCCACGCGGCGGTGTAGCGTATGTCTCCGTTGGCCATAACTACATGTCATAACTACACTACACTACTGTACTACTTAGTACTACTAGTACTACTAACGCTGGACTAGCCTATAGACTTTTACAGTAGGATCAGACTGGGCCTAGTGTAGTGCCACGCGGCGGTGTAGCGTATGTCTCCGTTAGCCATAACTACATGTCATAACTACACTACACTACTGTACTACTTAGTACTACTAGTACTACTAACGCTGGACTAGCC
>JAODAG010348473.1:0-20330 GCA_027574785.1 Orphnurgus asper
TGTATACACATATTATGATATAAATCATATGTGCCATGCTTACTATATATCCATATTATAATATAAATCATATGTGTCATGCATACTATAATATAAATCAATTTTGCCATGCATATGGTACATACATATTATAATATAGATGTGTCATGCATATTGTATATACATATTATAATATAAATCATGCGTGTCGTGCATACTGTATTATTATAATATAAATCATATGTGTCATGCATACTATATATCCATATTATAATATAAATCATGTGCCATGCATACTGTATACATATTATGATATAAATCATATGCATACTGTATATACATATTATAATATAAATCATATGTGCCATGCATACTATCTATATCCATATTATAATATAAATCATGTGTCATGTACACTGTATACGTATTATGATATAAATCATATGCATATTGCTGTATATACATATTATAATATACATCATATGTGCCTGCATACTGTATTATATTCAATATAGAGGCAGAATAAGTCCACCTCTCAGACCATGATATAGTTTAGTATTTTAAGGATAGGATTTAAGCCTCATAAGCTCATAAAATACTGTCTGTGTTGATGGTTTTCAAGGACATTTGTAGTTGTATGGCTTGGGCATGGAACTATAACCTTCTGTTAGCCAGATTATAGATTGATTAATTAATTAGGCACAATCGTGGTTGATCTAGTCATCCTCGAATATCGTATCTATATTACAGCTAGGGCATACATGTAACTAGTAATCAGGATTCATATTTAGTTCTTAGTAGCTAGCATTTTGTTTTTAAAAGGAATATTCTTCCATTTGATAGACTGGACCGAGGACGTTCACGTAATTATAGGTCCAATATGTGTTAGTCGACATCTAGCTGCATGCAATCCGTTCGCTCCCAGCTGGTTCGCTAAATCGCACGAAATCTACGCTCCCTTTTTACACGCGTGCTCATAGTTTCAAAATGGCAAGCGATCCGTTTTGCTCCCGGTTCACTCAACTAAATTGGATGCAATCTGCACGTTCGGGGCATGCTCAAGCCTATATATATATTCATTTAGGCTTAAATGGCTGCAAAAAAATAATAGGAATCAAAAGAAACAACACCAACAGATGCGTTTCGCAGGTGCCACGACTTTTACGAAGGGTACGTGCATTGGCAGCAGTGTGAAACACAAACTCGTAAAATGTATGCGTGTCTAAATTTTTGCAGGTGCCACCAAACAGTCTCACATGACTGGTGATCAGACATGCTGAGAAGAACAAGCCAGGGTTATGTGCTATATACTACATAATACAGTGTATTTCTTTTGAATGCATGAGTTTTGCCGCAAAACAAGGAAACAATCTTACTCGAGGCAAGGTCCGCTAAGCAGAGAGGGAAGAATCATCACAAAAGTATGTCAATGAGTAATCGGCGACCAACATACCAACGTTCGGAAATAAATTTCTTCATACATGTACATGTTGTGATGTATTAACTCCCTGAAATGTCCCTTTAAGATTAGAACTTGGTACATCCTGAGAAGAAAATTAAGTTTGATTATTATTGCCAAGAAGCCTCTGACATAATTTGACCATGAAAAATTGTACGTAACCTTACCAGGTGCCATTAATAGGTTGTATCTGCACCCTCTGCCCCGGCTCTTTTCGTTTGTTTCCATTAGTTTTCATTTGTCACCCAAGATCTTTCTTACCCTCAGTCATGGAATCCATGCAACCTTATACAGTAGCCCACAACATCTACTGTACAGTATCATAGTATCAACGAATTTCTATCTTAAACAGCTTTAAAACTTCTACTTTGTATAGGTAACATGACAGATGACAGCTGCATTTCTAAGCATTTTCAATGCAGATAACACAGAAAAGAGTAGAGGCTATATGTAGTGTTTAACAGTCACAGAGGTTACTGTATGTTGTAACAGTATAGAGACACATGCTCCGTTGTATTAGGCTAGATACCCCCTTACGCAGTGCTCGCATATTCATTTGGGGCAGTAATAAAGGAAACCACACCAAACTGAACACATCCTCTCCCATGTCAATTTCCTTGAAATGATTTACTCTTTACAGGTTAACTAAATTGAAAATCAAACTACTTGTACGTCAATTACATACAAATGGCAATTGAGACATTGTGTCAGCCAGCACATCTTTGTTAATACAAATTAAATTGGCCAGCATTCTTAAAAATTAATGTTTTGTAACTTCCTTTTTTAAAGCAGTAACAGTATGGTGAACACTATTGCAGTGTCCCATATTATAAAAAAAAAAAAAAAAAAAAATCCGATTGGTTAAAACAGCTAATTTCTTGCATATTTGAAACATTCTTTGTCCAAAATCCACGGACAGATCTTCCTACACCTTGACCACGTTATGACAGTAAATGACAGCATTAATGTGGAAAATTACTTCTTTGCATAGTTCAACATAAATTCAACATGCAGCTTTAAGACAGCAACTATCCAACAGGTCTATATCACACTGCTGAAGTCCTGTCACTTAATATAACTTCCTTTGTCCTTGTTTGTACAATAAGTAGCCGACAGGTCAATATCACTAAAGTCCAGTTACTAATTATAATAGCTTACACTACGTTGCTACAATCTGTAATTAAATATCCAAATAGGTATGTATCACTGCTCAAGTCCTGTTACTTAATTTAACTTCTTCTGTGCCTTGTTTGTATATCTACTTAAGACAACAACAGGTATGTTTCACTACTAATGTCCAGTTACTTATAATAACTTACACTACCTTGCCATCATATATGTATTTAAGACAGTAAATATCCAAATAGGTTTATATCACTGCTAAAGTCATGTTACCTAATATGTTACACTGCCTGGCCACAATCTGTATTATATTTAAGACAGCAACTATTGAATAGGTTTATATCACTGCTAAGGAACTTACACTGCATTGCCATCATACTGTATATATTTAAGATAAGTAAATATCCAAACAGGTTTATATCACTGGTAAAGTCATGTTACTTAATGTGTTACACTGCATTGCCATCATACTGTATGTATTTAAGACAGCAACTACTGAATAGGTTTATATCACTGCTAAGGTCCTGTTACTTATTATAACTTACACTGCCTAATTGCCATGTTTTTTTAAGACAGTAAATATCAAAATAGTTCTGTATCACTACTAAATTCATGTTACTTAATGTTACACTGCCTTTTAATTGACACAATCTGTATTTAAGACAGCAACTTACTGAATAGATCTATATCACTGCTAAGGTCCTGTTAATAATAAAAGCTTATGCTGCATTGTTGTCATCTGAATTGAAGACATAACTATCCAATAGCACTGCTAAAGTCATGTTACTTATAATTATGCTTATACTATGCACAGCAACTACTAAATACCAAATACTGTTAATTATAATAGCTGATACTGCCTTATTGCCACCATCAGCATTTAAGACAGCAACTATCCAGATAGGTCCATAACAATGCTAAGGTCATGTTGCTGATATTACTGCTTTCACTGCATTGTTGTCGTCTGTATTTAACTATTGAATATGTTTGAAATCACTGTCATGTTATAAAAATAATAATAGCTTACACTGTAAACTGTTGTCTGCTAGGGTTAGGGGTTAACATAGTAACTACATCAATAGGTCGGTGTCACTGTTAAGTCCAGTTACTTTATTTAAAGCTTAATTACACTGTCTTGTTGTGATCTGTATTTTTGGCAACAAAGTCTAATTCATATGGGATGACTGTACAGAAAGCATGCAAATTACTAAACTTGAAACGATAAATGGATGCTGGGATAGAGAAAAGCTCCATGGAATCTCATCAGTCACTCATAGACCATTTGGTGATGGGCAGGACCGTCATGGTCACATGGAAGTTATATACTCCACTAATCAGACAGAGATCGCAGTTTGTTAAGAAAAAGAAAAGTCAGCCGAGAAAGAGACTGATCCACTTTCATTCCACAAACGATCAGACTATATAAAACAGATTGGTGGCAATATCCAGCGCCACGTAAATGTGTAGTACATGACCCTAATGTTCAAAGGACAGCAACCACTATTAAAACCAGAGCAGGCCATCCCAAACATGAACAGATATTATACACACATGAACAGACACCGTATTTTAACACATACATGAACAGATATTATAAACACACACATGAACAGTTACCACATTTTACACACACATGAACAGATATTATACACACACACATGAACAGATACCGTATTATACACACACATGAACTTATATTATAAACACACACGTTCTTAGGCCGAGAGCAGATAGAGTTTGTTCATTGTTCATTATCTACTGCAAAATAAAACATAAAAGGTGTCCTGAATAAAATTGTAAGGATATTTAAATATAGTAAGAAACAAAAAGAGAAAATGTATAATTGTTAATTAACCACAACAATTTTTTTCCCACTAGAGTACAGTACAAGACTGAACTTCTTCATGAAACCAGGAACTGACATGTTAAAGCATCTCAAACATATCAGGGACTCCACAATAGTATTGCAAAGGCAATGACTAACTGACTCGTAACGAAAACTGCAGCACATTTATATAAATTAGGAGTAGGTGCAATTTTAGCTAGATCATACTAATTGGAAACTAGAAGTACCCTGTTCGGGTTACAACATCTAGAAAGTAAAACCTCTCAGAGTACCGATACTGTATCATACAAAAAAAATAATAATATAAGCGAGAGCTTTCATTTCAGCCTATTGTATAAAATGATAAATATAGTCCTCATGACATCCACTCCAAAGTCATCGATATGGACCTCTTTTTATGCATTTAAAGGGAAAGGTAATATGCAACTTTAAAACTAACAATTCTAAAAGCCATATCTATTCTTAACATCACTTGTTTTGGATTCAAAATAGCTTGCGCAACAGGTTACCGCGTGGGTCGTGTATCAGAGCGACAGAGAGAGGGAGGGAGGGAGATATAAAAATTGGAATCTGGTGGACGGTTGCAGTATAGCCAGCAGGAGCAGTTTACTGAAGAGTTTATAATTAGATACGCCGAGCAGCAGCATTTTACCGCAATCCTTCCCCTCCGTAGGCTCAACTGTCCGGTTCCACGGAGCAGCGTAGCTTGCTCGCAACCAAGCAGATCGGCCTAAGGAAACGGGGGGGGGGTGCCGGAAGGAGGTGGATTGCAGTAGACGGTTGAAGTCACCGCACAAGTCCCTTGCCTATGCAAAGCGGGGGAGGGACCTCGACCTTTGGGTTGAATATGCCACGGACATAGGATAAATGAGGTTTGCAACCTTTTACGTATACGCACCACTTCTTTTGGGTAGAGCTCCTTGGTGCAATCAGCATGCTACAAGATAGAAAAATAAAAAATAAAAACAGATAGAAATACACGATAAGAGGATTCTGTTACTGTCACCCAAGTAGACTACGAGATAAATATAACGCAACAATACCACGGTCGTCTGCACCGATCCCCCCTTCCAAAAGGCGCAGGGGGTATCCACCTTTTTCCATCTTCCTTTTTTTTTAGGGAAAACTCTGGCATTGCCTGTAATATTGAACGGTGAACGCAACTTTATCCCTCAGCGATCAAAAGTAGTGTACCCTTTTTATTTTTTTGTACGGGAAGGGGTGTAAGACTTTGAATGGACTCCCCCCCAAAAAAAATTAAGAAATAAAACTTGGCAGGTTCCTATCATGAAGAAGCTGTAGTTAAATCTGACGGAAGAAAATCCAGAAATCCAAAGTATCCAGAGTATCCAAAATCCTGAAAATATTACTGCACCGTAAACGCAAGGTTTTTTTTAGGACCCTTTGCATCCCCTTAGGTGGCCCTTACTGTAATGAAGCAGCTTGGTTAAGGGATTTCGATAATCTCGAACAGGGAGAGTCATATTATTTTACTCTCTTTTCAAGAATATTACAGCTGTGAGATTTCGGGTGAAATGCAAGCCCCTGACGTCCGAAGGCTCATGTTTTTCTTTTCTCTACATAGAACCACAATATTCTTAGTTTCTTGTTTGTACAAGTCCTTTACGCATGGATTGGTTCATTTCCTGCGTGGGGAAAAGAGGTTATTTTATTGCGACCAGCCGGAAGATGCCACAAGTTGGAAGTTAGGTTATGCATGAAAAATGTACCTCTGTGAGCTCAATTTAATGGATAGGTTTAAAGAAAGTAACACTTAATTTAATGGTTAGGCTATAAGACGGGTGTACTATATATACGTGACATCTGCAGTAATCCAAGTAGTGATTGGTCTCATATAACCTCATAAAGGGTGTCCTCATGAACTGATAATTAAGGATGTCCTGGTCATGCATCCTTATGTCATAAGAGAGTGAGTATCATTATTGCTGTATTGGATGTATACTCTGATGATGTTTGATTATGTGCAGCATTCATATTAGAGACAAAACACATTCTTGTGTGTTGTCAGTGCAGTTCAGATATCTCAGAACACAATCGGGCATTGTCAATGCAGATTTTAATTGTCCTGTTGACACCTATCACAATCAATGTAACTATACATTCCAATGTAGTAAATCAGAATCAAGTTTTATTTTGCCTACCAATTAAGTTTGTCACATGACAATAAATTGGTAATCTGCAATGTTCTTGAAATTTAATTGGCAACAGTTATGTGAAACTAATGGTTCGTTCATTTGTTCATTTGCTCGCTCGTTCTTCTCTCCATTCATTCATTGTATTTATCGGTTTAATAATTTATTTATTTATTTAATTATATATATATAGATTTATTTAATAATTTATTTAGTTCTTAATTTACTCATTTATTTATTAATTAATCCCCTTTGCATTTCTTTTCTCATTAGAGGGAATAACAGACTAGTATGATTCCATTCAATTCTGTTTCACAGTTTGTATTCCATATTCTGTACCTGCTGAGTATATTAAACAATCCTGCATCACAAGTTAACGGGCTGAAGATATTGCTACGTGCTTACTATCGTTTGAAGATGGACGATACTGCAAGTGTCGACGTCGACCACGTCTCCATCCACCGTCGGAATGATTCCAATGATCGGGTGCCTGATGGAATCTGTAGATTTTTTGATGGCATCAAAGTATTTGGCCAGATTCTTGTTGCCCTCGGTGATGAGCTGCACCAAGGAATGTTTGGCGTCTTTCTGGTGTTGGACCGTGAGCTGATTGGAAAGTATGTCCCGTCTAAGTTCCGCGAGCTTCTTGAAAACTCCCCTCATATCTGGCGGCTTTCTTGCTACATAGCTGGGATTCTGAAGAGTGAGTGGAACAGAAAGGGACTTTGCACAAGGCTTATAATAATTAATGTAATGGGTCACGGTGAGAACAATAACTTGAATGGAGAAATGCACTTTACATATGGATGGAAATGAACTGTATATAAGAGAAATGAACTGTATATAGGAGAAATGAACTGTATATGGGGAGAAATGTACTGTATATGGAGAGAAATGAACTTTATATATAGTTTAGTAAGAAAAGGGTCAGGAAGGACAAGTGTCCTCATAAAAAAAAAACCTGAGAGCCCAAAGGACCCAAACCACAAGAACCCAATAGACCTCAATGTCTACCACCCTTGCAAAAGTGCTTATCAAGCGCATTCTTAATGACACTTGACACTACAACCAAATCAGGCAGACTATAAATAATCCACTCATCCACAACTTTCTGCAAGAAGAAATTCTCCCTAACATCTAACCTACTGCTTGAAACAGTGGCATCTACTGCAGTGAGTGCTCCTTGACTTAAAATATGTAAAAAATGTGGATCAAAAGCTAAACTGTCAAATGCATGAACAATTTTAATTTGCTTTAAAAGTAGCTCACAACGAAGTCGTCTAAGTTTAAGAGAAGTTAAATTAAGATGCTTCAACCTTTGACTACGTACAAGAAAGACCTCCTCTTGTAGAACTTACAGTACCGTACAAGCTGCTGTAAAATAAAATAACAGCCAATCTCTTGAGAAGA
Source organism: Orphnurgus asper (assembly GCA_027574785.1). Lineage (NCBI taxonomy): Eukaryota > Metazoa > Echinodermata > Holothuroidea > Elasipodida > Deimatidae > Orphnurgus > Orphnurgus asper. Next base: position 7,970 of record JAODAG010348473.1, read on the forward strand.
CTACAGTATGCCACCTGAAGCTGCAAAAGAGTCTGGAAGGGGAGTCGGTGGGGTGCATGCATGGCATGCTACAGCTAGCCCTGCTATACTGCTATGTGTTGACACGATACGTAACAGTAGAGACAAAATCTAGCTCTTTAAGTTTGCTAGCATCATGGAGATCTGAAACCATTATCATAGCTGTTCTCACCAATGAAAAAAAGAAAAATCCCTTCGACTACTGCAAGTTATAAAACTGAATGTGAAAGTACATTGGAAATTCCCCCCCCTACGGTACTGTAACTCTAATTACGGACAATCAGAATTCCCAAAATATGTTTGCTACATGTGCAGCTATGGATTCAATAGCAGTAACATACAGTGCAGATTTTAATTACTTGTTTCTATTTTGTCATTGTGTGTAAACATTGGTGGTATATCCAGTAATGCCCAAAACCTCCCGGTTTGGAGTTCACTGGCTATAGATACCATCTCTTACAAATTGCTTACATCTACCTAGTGTATACACTTGGTGTGCTACACTAGTAAGCATAATCATAAGACATGGGTGACTGTATAGAGCACATCAGTAGACAGCATACGTTAGGCCGTTCATACTGTACGTAGCTATAGCTCTACCAGAATTTTCCTTAGTCATCTACTTGACATATGATCCCACTGGTAAAACATACAGATATAATTATAAAGTTTATGACGTATCTACAGTATGCCAACGAAGTACACAAAGAATGATTTCACAAACTAGTGGTTGTACAGTTGACATTTCTGACCTGCTTTCAAAAAGTCCATTAAAGTTAACTTAAAGCATACATGGTGATAAACATATCTCTACGAACATAAAATCAAAAATCCATTGAAATTTCATTTTCTATACTACTGTCAACATTCAAGTATCAATAACTATTAGCTAGATAAGTGACAGCACACATACACATTGCCCCTTTTCATCTTCAAGAAGGAATTGAAGTGAACTATATTTCCAGTCACTAGCCATGGACACAGGCCAGGAAGTATGTGTACCCTGATGGTGCCCCATGTGTCCCTGTGACATCAATCTCACAGTACATCTGTACAACAGTAGCTTCGTCAATCATCGCGGTGACCCGCAGCTTACAATTAGTTTCCTTCCGAGTCTTCAACATTTCTGGAGACAATTGCTACATCCAAGCTTTGGACTACCTCGTTAGTGGATACCGCTGACATTAACCAGGAAGACAAGACTATGAAATACTTTGTTCCTCAGGTGCTTTTAGGGCATCTCTCCGTGTGGTGGTTAGTAGGTGATTGGTATAGGCCGACTTGCCTACTACCATAGCATACATTACATAGTTGTGCAGTTAACTGCCAGTACAGAAAAAGACCAAGTGCTTTCGAGCTTGATGTTCTAGGCCCTGTACCTCTATTTGAGGAGACCTAATCTCTGACAGAATGCACGACTGGAGGCCATGTCTCCTTCCAATCCGGGATTACAAGCGGTTTTGTGTTCCAGGTACCACAATTGGGTTCCTGCATACTACACCGTAGGTACGGCTCAATTTATCCTTAACTGTGCGCGAGATGAACATGATCTCTGTCACCATGCATGCCGACCTATACCAGACGGGGGATCCTTGCAGTGGAAAACATCAGGTCTACGAGTCTAACTTTAGGAGATCCGGAACAGCTCACCGTAGCGGCCCATCCTTGATACAAAAGCACAGGGGGGGCTTCAGTGACGGCAAAGAAGGGCAGAGACTTGACAACCCCAAGAGTCCCATCACAAGAAGTTGCTGAAGTGGTGATGCAGGCATGGAGCCACCCTTCAACAGTTACAATTTACAACTCACACTGGTACTGGAGTTCTGCCAGTGGTGGGTGGGACAGTACAGTGCATTGACCATGCACGACGATCCCCTATCAGTGATTCAGGCAAATTGCTGCTGGTCGACGTGGTAAGCATCAGGCTCAGATTGAAAGTTCCATCGGAAAAGTTGCTGAATATCGGCAATGCAAGCACAATGAGACCTTTCAACTTTACAGGATTACTCAAGTTCTGCCAGTGGAGCGATATCATGCAGTAACCATCAGTGGATTTAGCTAGCCAGAATCACTAAACATACGGTTTTGTGATGTTATACAACCTTGCCATATTGTAGAAGTATGGTGATTATAAGTGCATTAGTAGGTACGAGATGCATACTGTAGGTGAGCACAATAAACATATGCTGACATTATGAATATTAGGTCCGTCGGTATGATCAAATCCAAATATCGGTATAACCGATGTGAAAATACCCACAGTACCGCCATACAGCCACCCACTAGATATTCCATTAATTACTATACTTACAGTAACTCTGATATCCAAAGTTACCTCGTTTAACAATTGTATGAGCAAGCTTGCATGCATTTATTTGCTGTTTTAATAATATTATCATGAAAACCTAAATATCTGAAAAATAAATATATGAATAAAGACTGCAAATTTTTGTTTCCCCATTCATTGCTATGAGTACTGTATGAATGTCAAACGCATGGATCCAAGATCCGGTAAAATAAAGGTCCTTGAATGAATTTCCACATACGAATACAAATAGGTAATTTCCTCAAAGCTACAAGAGGAATTAGTTTGTAAGATAGAGAAGACGACAAATAATTCTTCATTTTCTTCGTTTTCGCCCACGTTTCTTTCTTTTCTGACTATAACCTATAGATTTACAATTTTTAATTGAAATAGATGATGGGACATCATGTTCTCTGCTGGAGATGCAGTATCCTTCACTGCTCCCACCCTGAATGAGGAAACAATGTATACACAATCCGGTTTCATTTAAAATGTGCTAATTAAACGTCACGGCACAACAATATCTCCCCTCTTTTAAGTCACCTCCTCTTCGGAGATTGGACTGAATTATTTCACCGGTCCAATCAAAACCTCAGGAAATTTACGCGGAGTGGACGTACAATCAACCGTTAACCAAACTAAAATTATGTATGGTTTATTACGTACTTAAAATTAATCCCCAATTAATATGTGATTAACTGTTTAGTTCAGCCTTCAAGAAAGGTCAGTCCCTCAACATGTATTACAAACACCTAGCAAATTAATGAACAAGCAGAGAGAATCACCTTGAGTTTGTGAGAATATTGCCATATTTTTTCTCCTTCATATTTTAAGCAGTTTAGACAGCTGTAGATCTGGACAAGAGAGCCGTTACAATAAATGCTACATGAAGATATATAGCCAAACTTAGATTAGCACTTTTACCATACAATTCAACTAAACATACTGATGTAACATTGTCAACCAAACTAAAGAGCAGGTGTGCATGCATGGTGCAATTGGTCTGTACAATCACAGGGATTTAGAAAGAAACTTCCAACTTACTGTGTACAACTCTCGTATAATTTCGGCCCACTCCTTGAGAACGACAACAACCTCTTCCAATATGGGAGTTTCTATGTGCGGTTGAACTAACCTGTGAATGGGAAGAAGATGGAGGTGCATGACATTAATGAAAAACGGTCTTTGGAGAAAGAAAAGAAAATTTACATATGCTATTAAAACAGAAAACAACAATAATAACAATATTTAGTAATAAATAGCATCATAAAATAAGTTTGAAAACGATGTTCAATTTGTTGATTGTGTGTGCCTTCCCTGTTTTTTTGTATATTGGGTTGCTTGGGAACGAAAACATTTATACGCCAAACAACCAGCACGGATATTATCATGTGAACAATAAATTCAATACAAGATTGCAGTATAAAAATAAATATATAACTGGTAATTATATTTTCAACAAATCATACTATAAACGGCTATTGTGAAATACGTTATGTCATTGTCTATGTCTCTTGCAAGAAATGTTCTGTCCACTTCTCCTTTAATCTTTTTATTATTTTTATTGATATTTTTCTTTTAATTTCCTTATTTATTTAATCCCCCCCCTCCCTCCCTCCACTCAATTATTTGGTAGATTTACATCCAAAGAATCTGGCAAATTGAAATAATTTTCTGCTGCCTTCCTACCCCCCCCCCCGGTTCCAGTCACTCTTTTTATCCATTTATTTTTATATCTATTTTAATTCATTTAAAGTGAGGTTATTATTACTAAATCAACATTTGGCTTTGTTATACATTCAAAGAATCTGCCTAATTGGAAAGCAATTGGAAAGCAATACAACTAATGTTACAATCAGCTTGATCATAACATGCAGGTATACATCGACAACATCATTTGTGTTTTACAAAAGTTAATCATTCAACGAAATAAAAAATAAAATGATATGCTTCATAACACCACGCTGATGGTTTACATCAACCACATACTGTATCTCTCCTATCTATGCATTCTACGATGGTAACAGTTCCTAGTGGTACCTCCTTTTTTTGTACTAAATGTCTTGATGCAAACATTATTCACAGCTATAAATAAATGTACTCCCTACTATAGTCTCTCAAGGGATCCCAGTGTTCCATTTTGCAGTAACTCTTCAACCCTGTCAGAGGAAGTACTTATTTATGGACACCCCATGGGAACATACAGTATCACTGCACTATTGGAACCAAAGAACACCAAAGTACTGTAGATAGATGTAGTGTGATAATGGACTTTAAGCAGTAAATACTTCATGTAAGACCACCTCAAATATAGTGTACATTACTGTACAAGAGTATAAGTTTGAGGGTGTAGGCTAGTATCTGCATACACATGTACAGTACATATATTTGAGGTGGTTTTACCCACATAAATATATATATATATATACATGGCACACAGCATGAGATGAAAAACAAACAAAAAAGTCATACAGATCATCCCATCCAGAAAATGTCCTTCACAACAAGAAAAATATTCAATATTTACTGTATAAGCCCAAAGTAGGTTCATGAGCCTTTGGCATTTGAACCCAGAATGATGGGGCCATGCATACCCAATAACAAAATCTACTCGTCATTGACTATAAGAAGATGCTTATTGGTCACCTACTACAATACATGATTGAAATCCTGCATCCAATATACAGCGCCATCCGCTTCCTCTTCCCCATGGTGTCTTCTGATTCCATATCATTTAATATCCTCGTCCTATACCCCCCCCCCCCCACCTGCACAACACTTCTAAAACTCTTCATTTAACACTTTTGCTTAAATTTACTAAAATTTGAGGTCAACAAAACCTTTTAGGGTGATCTTCTCATTACGGGGCACCATGCTATATGCCAAGTAAATCATCCATCTGACATATCCTTCTTGAAATACCATGTTTTCAAGCAAGGCATTACGCCATGTAACACACATACATAATATGCAGATGCATGAACTTGTGTAGGTTCATGGGCCTTTAGCATTTGAAGCCAGAATGATGGGGCCATACCCATGCAATAACAAAGTCTACAGTTCCATACTTCTAAGGAAGCCTGGGAAACTCATTCCTGATTGGGTTGATGCTTGATACCATAGCAGCAGAATGTAGCTGGTCATTCTAGCATACAGTATTACATTTGACCTTGTAAGGGTGGCCTTTATCTTTGTTTGCAGAAGGTCAGCAATTCATATCCTCAGATCTTGATATAAGTCACTGTCAATAAGTACCCAGAATGACCTTAAATGGTGCTCAGTACTTCCTCACTTGGGAAACCTCTATCTTAACCACAAACATTTAATATTTAACAATACAATAAACCTCTGTACAATATTACCATTGAAGTAGTGTTGTTGACCTCAAAATAAGTATTAAAAATAGAGCTTGTCCACACTGTTAAACCAGGGAGCTCTTATTGAAAACAATGGGAGCTTCCCATAATTAATCTCCTTATTGTGTCTTTACTAAGAATTCATGTCAGAGCTTACTGGAAGTGGATCCAGACACAATGCCTGCTGTTGTCTGCTACAGAGACATGTTAGGATCTGAACTAACTTTCTAGATGCTTTTTGAGAAAATAAAAGATAAAATAAATTTATTTACGGCAGGTTATATTCGGGGTTTTCTTTGTTTTTGTTATTTTTTTCAATTTAGGCGATATCAAAGTCAAATTACCATTGCTGCATGGTTTAAATATTAATAAATGCTAGCAACATATGTGAAAGAGAAAAAAAAAGTAGAATGATTTCCAAGCATTCACGGTGCTCGTATTCAAGTACTATAGCTGCTCCTTCCTTGTTCCAATGCTTGTAGAAGTGATTGATGATATATATAATGTTATTATGTGAAGCATGTTCCACTCAGGCCCAATAAGGTTTGGAATTGGAAACTTGAAAGCATCCATTCTGCTAGTTGATTAATTATCATTTTCCCAAAACTACTTGGTTGAACGTCGAGCGCTTACAGCCCTTAGGCATGTGGACAGGACGGCACATGTTACCAAATAATTATGGTGTGTGTACCACTTGCTGACGTTGAATAAAGCCTAAGCAAGTTTTGCTCTATTACGTGTCACTCTTACAAATTTAACATTCACTACACTATGAATGTATTCATAGGCTACAATTGAATGTTTACCATTCAAAATTTCTTTACAAACTTCACATGCTGACCAGTAATGTGCAGAGCAGGGTATACGCATACACAGTGTTAGCAGCGATTTGACTCGACACATGCCCAACTTTATAACATGTTATGACTGCTGTAATACTAACCAGCAATTATAACAAATTTTCTTGCAGCTTGTGTGATATTGAATACTGCAAATCCGAAATCATTAGTTCACACTTTGGTCGTAATTTACGTGTGATTGTGAACGAATCCAGAGAGAAAACAGCCTAGCCTTGCAATCTATCTTGTTCCATATAGCTGAAGGTACCGTAAATTGTCGTGACTCCTTAGGATTATGCAACTGGAACTGGGCGAGAGGAAGTAACTGCTGCCTATACACAGTACAGTAATAGAGCATAGTGACTTCAACAAGAGATATACTGTAGGACCCACCTGTTATGATAGCCTACCAATTATGGATGCTATTTCTCCCCTAGGAAGATATACAGCACTGTACAGTATATATTTAAACTTGGGATACAATGTCGTAAAGATAAATTGCCAAGACAGAAGGAGTTGTTACCAGTGAATTGGTGGAAAGGGTGGAGGAAAGGGGGAAAGGTTGTTGAGGAAAGGTCCGGTGTGTACAGCAAATCTGGATCATATTATTAGAGTTAAAGTTCTCCATGCCTACATGCTATATCTACTACCACCCCCCCCCCCCAAATGTCTTATCCAACTGAAACAAGCTGCTAATACTTTTCGTGTTTGTCTTTAGTAATTTTGTTCTTCCTTTATGGATTCATTTATTTAAATGTTTGAGAGGTAAAAACATGGTGGCAAGTAACATACAGTACAAGTTATGCATCGGAAGCAATGCAGTGCAGTATAATTATGAAAGACCCATGTCGTTTATTATGTAAGATACCAGAGAGGATAAAAAAAATAATAATTCTCACAGTTTGCAAACTAAAATCAAAGGCAATGACGAATTCCTGTCCGGCGGGAAAACATGATTGGGTAGCACTACACCCTCATTAATACAGCGACACCGATGCAAAACGTTGTCTTCTTAACACAGCTACACGGAATTGGGAATGGTTATGCCGTGCTGTGATGTTGTACATTTCAGCAACATATCATGCTACAATGCAACAATGCAACAAAGTCATGCTACACAAGTATAAGCCACAGCGAACCATTTCAGGACAGCTAAAATGAATTGAAATGAAGTGAGTACTTTTCAGGGAAAGGTCATCGACAGGATATTTTTGGGGCATGAGGAGATATTTCTTTTTCTTTTGTGTACTCGTTAATAATTGACCTCCAGCACCCAGCATGGAATGATGTCCTGTTGAAGAGCACTCCTTTCTTTCGGTTTGACATCATGCTTTACATGTTCTCACCAGATATAGTGCTCGTGCCATATTCTTCAACTTCCCCTATCAGAACAGGTAAATTACCTTCGATCCAAGTTTACTTTGGTGTGTATATACTGTACGGACAAAACCTAGGTAGGTATAAATGACTTACCCATCCGTTACAACATGCTATCAAAAGCAAGTAATTTCTCCATTAAGTGTGCTTTTCAGGTAGGGCAGCTTAGGTCGCTACATACAAATAGGACTGCCATATAATAACGTCGCCGCCGTATGACACCGCCATGTGATGGATAGGAGTTCACCTTTGACCACTTGAAGACAGTGGGAAGGTGAGAGCAGCCTGTTCATCACCACGTGTGCTGTGCTGAGCAAAGTTACAGCGACATCATTGAAAACCACCAAATTGGAACCAAAATCACCAAACACCAAGGAAGACTCGACTCGTCACCCGTGCAAAGCAGCTGTGATGAACCAGTCATTCGTGGGGAATAAGCCGGCGACCTTTGAACCAAGGAGAGGATGCCGATACCGCTAGGCCACACCCTGACATCTATGCCGCTAGGCCACACTCTCAACTACCATAGGAAAATCACAATTCATTAAATTAAAACAAAAGACCTACTGGTTTGGGGTTTTAGTAGCAATCTACTCACCTATCTCTTACCTAATTCTTTAGTTCTATACCAACAGAAGGTTCCTAACTCAGAAACATTCACCAATGACCTCAGACTGCCATGGTGACATCGGTTACCTGCCAGTAATGCCAACTCGTACGTCTATGAGCTCCAAGAGCCTTCGGACCTGTCAAATCTGCAGGTCTCCTCTCGTTCCACGTACCGTGAAGGCAAAGTGTAGCAGAACCCTCCCCTTACGATCTCGACTTAAGCCCAATACTGAAGGCACTCCTGAAGGGAGGGATCTTCGCTGGATAATCCCTTATCTCACTACTGGTCTGGGGAAGGTGGGCAGTGCATGGCACAGTAGGCAAGAAATAAGTATATAGTATCGGTAAGTATATAGTATAGCTAGTAAATCCCAAACCAGTAAGTTTTCAGGCCAAATGCTACCTATGTCGAAGTGTTTATCTGAAAAGGTAGAAAGATACCAAAGTGGAGGGGGTCTTCCAGGCTGCTGTTTTAAAGATGTCTGTCAGGTATTAACCTTTCCCAGAGGGATCACCATCCCCTTTCAACAGCAGAGACAGGGAGTGCGTGGTTATTCCCGATGCTGATGGATCGCCACAATGGCCGAGGGGTATTTTTGACCGACTGTTCATGTCTGCTTGCCTTCATTGAACATCATCTTCCACAAAAAAGAATTCAGTCACCATGGGGACTGGTGGCGATTGGGGGAGGGGGTCTTGTGCTCGGAGCACCAAGTCGTGAATATGGTCAAAAGCGAGCTGTCAAGTTGAAAGCCTGCTGGCTCTCGCTGAAAGACCTGCAACGCAGTCCGGTAAGCCCTCTGCTCCGAGGCCATTCCGGATAGTTTCCAGGCAGTAAGGTGTACATTTTTAACCTTGGGGTGCTGGACGCGGCACCTGTTCTGTAAGACCAAGTCGGTATGGGGAAGGGGGGACGATCACACTGGTCTGCTACCAGCAGTGTCATCAGCAATGGGAAAAATGCACACAAGCTTCCAAGTGGTCCTACGGTAAGGGCGGTGTATCGGACCTCCACGTAGCTGGAAGCACCAACCGTGGGCAGAAGGTCAGACGTTATCTCGATCTGAGGAATGACCACGCCGAGACCACTTGGGGTTCACCGGTAGTGCATATCGAAGGCAGCTTCAAGAAATCCACTCCCCTGATTAATGGTGCCCCCGCACTACCCACTGTCCCTCCACGACCAGCGGCCCGGTGTTGTTGACCAAGTGGCGGTCCTAGATTTTACAAACATTTTTTCCCCCGCGTTGAGGGGTTCCACTCTTCCGCTCTTTGCCTGCCCCATGATAATAGAGGCAAATCGGTCAGGGCTTGCCGACACTGAGGATGGCACTGCTGGTCCACACAAATGGCAAACCGGGGCGAGATGTGTATATACGTGTCCTGCAATCCGGGGCAAAGAGAGTTGTTGGCGAAAGGTTCTAAATGAGGATGCTATACTACTGTACATGTAGGTAGTAAGAACTATGCATTAGGTATTAAGAGATGACCAAGTAGAGCATCAAAAACAAAAATAACAACATAAATGTAACTAGAATGTAACTATAATCCCCAAGGCTTTCTTTCCATAAAGCATCAAATTCCCTTGAGCCAACAAGAATCATAATTCCATATTCCCAGTTTCCTTAAGATGTTCAATAATAACGCTTTTCAGAACTGGGATATTGGGGATCGACCGATTTCTTTCAGTTATCGTACTGGACTTCATAATCTATTACAATACTTACAGTAGTGCTTTGTCGGCAGGTGGGACCTTTATGATATGGATGTGTGTTTCTGGAAACAGGCCCTGTGGGGGGATGAGAGGGAGAAGAAATCAAATTAAAAGCAAAAACATTCAGAAGATAGATTTATACTGTAGTTTCAAAGATACACCAAATTAAGGATTATTGTTAGTCTTATAATTATTGTATTTCCTTGCATTTTCAGAACCCAAAAATACTGGTTTATCAAAATTGTGCGTGATGGTTGGTATCTCCTTGAGTATATATACAGCTGATGGTATATTTGCCGAGGAAGTTTCGCTAGGCTCTGTGTAAAGGTCTATTGAACTAAAAAAGATACCTCTAAAAGTACACTACTGTAGGAATAAACAAAACTTCCTTCTAGATGCATAAATGGACAAAGGACAAACTAATTTAAATTATAATCTCATTACACTTTCCTCACACATATTCTGCAGGATTTAAAAATTTCAACTAAACATTTGCCATGGTCACCGTTGTCACACCGTAGATATATTGCAGCTGGATAATTCGAACGACCAACTCAACATTGTAGAAGGACTCCGTGCCTACAGGGTTCATGTTTTCATGTTATAGGTTTGTTATTTGTTTGACCAATCCCAGACCATGAAGATGAGTAACACCTGTGAAGAATCCCTCTCGCAGATGGTGCGATCTGCATTAAATTCATTCATGTAAAGTTTCTCTAGCTCTTTTTTATACATGACCATATGACAGATATGTACGATGTACATGTGTAGATACACATGTACAATTAAGAACCGAGTTTCTTGATATTCTTGACTTGCTTCAACATTGCAGTCTACTGTAGTCATCTAAACGCTGACCTTTTTCAGTAGAAAGCTACAATACCGTAGGGTCTGACTTCCTTCCTGGTCACAGTTAAATTGTTGCAGATTGAACAGAGACAATAATAGCTGGCTAGCCTACACCAACCTACTGTATATGAAGGTAACACTTATGCTGCAAAAATTGTCTTATTCTATATGGTACTGTAGGTAATACTATAGTAATGCAGTACAGTAGCTTTGGTTTTCCACACAGCTGCTAATGTTAACAAACGTCTGTAAAATGTCAAACTATTCAGCACATTTAATCCAAAATTGCAAACAAAATAATTAGAAAAGAAATTTCTCCTTTAAAAGCTTTAGATTCTATCATCATACAATTCAAATTTTGGCTTATTTTTTTTATACCGAGCAATTAGCCAAATACAAGCACGACCCAGGATTAACTGTTTTAAAAAATCTAGTCCAAATAATGTTCTGGAATATATATGCCTCGACAATAATCAAAGGGACCATGGTCAAGACAATTAATCCAGATTGCAAAAAGATTGAACTTTCAACAATTAATATTATAGAACGTAATCTTTCCAATCATACAACAGTACACTTTGTGCATATAAATAATTTCACAACGGTTCTAAAAGAGCATATACTTACTGTACAGTACACAGACTGTCATTTGGGACTAATTCTTTTGAATTGATTCGTTTGGGTCGAGGGCCGTTTCACGGCGCTCTACTCACCCGTATCTGGTACTATTGCTTATATCTGCCATGTAGCGCCCCCTATATCAGAAACGTTTACCTATAGCCCCCCGACAACTAAGAGATATGGGTAAGTATAGAGCTAGTAAAACAACAACCGATGCAAGTTTTGGGGATGTCATATCAACTATATACTCTAGTTTTAATTACAATATATTTAAAAAACATACTGTACTGTACAAGAGTAGATCAAGCATGAGTTATACATTTTATAATAGGAGACATATTGCCCTAGTATAGAGTATGGGTTTAAATATTTCTCTTAAACAACTCTACATACAAAAAGTTTGGGTTTCAAACACATGTATGTAGACAGAATGGATTTAAATGTACTGTACATGTACATGTACTCTACAAGTATAGAGTATTGGTTAAAACACACAGTATATACATGTACAGTATGTAGTATGGATTCAAACCATTAGGGCAACATTCCCCTTAGAGCAAAGCAGCAAAATCATTGTTTATCTACTGTTTACTTCGTGCTGATTCAGGATTAAATTCTGACCAGCCCTATTTACTTAACAAGAGGATTATCTGGTAAGACTGGGCAGAGGAAA
>JAODAG010348584.1:0-16333 GCA_027574785.1 Orphnurgus asper
ATGAGTGAGTGAATGATATATGTGTATGTGTATGTGTGTGTGTGTAGGCCGTATTGCTTAGCTATTTTAAATCCCACAAATTTATCGCCATGTTCACTTATTGGATATGGTTGTAGATAAGACAGAACCATAGTTCCGGAGTATGATCCTTTATGTAGGAGATGTTCAAAAGATGAATACGGTACTATAGGCTAACTGGTATAACGACGTAAAACAAAATTTATGGAGGTTGTACGACGGTATGGAAAACAAAACTCAAGTGAAGTATCGGAGATTCAAAGCTGTTAGTTTATAATTATCTTGAAACAACAATTCGCGCATGTACCGCATTAAACGACCGCGTCGACTGCGCACATAGGGGCAGGATAACTACGCATATCGCATACAGAGAGACGGGATAACTGCGCATACAGAGGGACGGAATAACTGTCCATACAGAGGCACGGGATACCGTAACTGCGCATACAGAGAGACGGGATAACTGCGCATATAGAGGGACGGGATAACTGCACATACAGAGGGACGGGATAACTGCACATACAGAGATAGGGATAAACTTGCACATACAGAGGGGCGGGATAAACTGCACATACAAAGAGATGGAATAACTGCGCATGAAGAGGGACGAATAAACTACGCATACAGAGAAATGGAATACGGTAACTGCGCATACAGAAGGACGGGAGAACTGCATACAGAGAGACGGGATAACTGCGCATACCGGTACAAAGACGGGATAACTGCGCATGCAGAGAGACGGGACAACGCACGCATTTGTTCTTCACCATCGACTAATTGAAGTCACGTCGAGCAGGACATACGGTGGGGGAGGGGTATCAGCCATATGACTGGCTGCATAGAAACGATTAGACTGTGTTTGATTTATTTTTAATTTTTAAATGAGCCACACAAGAAAGGCTCTAAACAACTTACCAGCGGGAGGTAGCACGTGTGCCTAGGTACCATAGGGCCATACTGACCAATTCCCAGCCCCTATTTCGATCGGTTTGCATATAGCCTAATCCATGGAGATCATTGGGCTACTGTAGGGGACTAAGCTTATACAATGATATGCTTCAAAAACACTTAGGCTATAAAAAAAAAATACTACCGTCCGCCGTACCGTACTTTACGAATAGCGTAATTCGAATTACTGGAGAATGTTTGTGCACACTGAAATGTCACTCCAGTTGTTTCTAAACAACATTGCCAGCTCTATAGTGCATACTGGCATTTCAATCACTACCGGTAACGTATTCCACATCATGCAAGAGTTAGTTTCCTAGACAACCAGAGGAAGGAAGAGTGACAGATACAACACTAAAGGTAAAAATGGCGGCCGTTATTTTAGAATAATCATTTAAAACTAAGACCGTGCGGTCGCTTCTCTACCTTTTTGCCGGCTAAGATCATCTGTAGTACGATAGGTTACATGGGCGGGTGTTAAGGACCAATGTCGGGGCTATATCCTCCGACAGAGACACGAGCTACACGTCACGTGGCACTATACTACGATCGAAATAGGATTGGGTCTACGAAGTTGGTCAGTTTGGTGGGATGGTCCCGTGGCATACGTTGTCGCTGTTTGGTCTTAGAGCCCAGGTTCTTCCTTGGGTAGCTTTCTTAAATTAAGAAGGGGGGGGAAGCAGACCAGTGACGTCGTTCAAATTTAGCGACCACATCATCCGTCTTGCAATCATTCCGTCCCACAAAGACGTGCATGTCGGACAGTTTTTTTTTTTGTAAGCCACAGATGGAATTTGAAATATCGGTACATACGGTAGCCTATAACATATGAATATTTTTTAACGGTGTTTAGTTGAGTGTTACTCGTCAGGTTATGGCGGCTTTATTTGCTTCCTTTCATCGGTCATTTATGGACTCAATGTACTCGGACAGAATTATGTGACATTTACAGCTGTTGTGATTAAGGGTATAAATAGGGCAACGGGCCTGTGTCATGCTCGTTAGGGTATATAAAACGAAGCCAAAGAGACGACTGACTTATAATCATACGTAACTTGCATAACTTGCATAACTTGCATAAATAAATTATATCTATATAATAGCCTATAAATATAGGCTATATAGGCCTATATAGCCTATATATATAGGCCTATACCGTATATATAGGCTATATATAGGCTATATATATAAGCTATATATAGGCCTATATATGCCTATATATATATATAAATTTATTATGTATTATTTATTATTTATTTATTCACACATTGTTCGCCTATACATCATGTGAAGAGTTATACATTAAGTTGGATTAAACATTCGTGTCTTTCTCACACGTCATTGTCCTCCCCCAGACAGATAAGAAAACACGCGATGCCCGTGATATAACATAGCTGCCGCTTCAATTAAATGGAAGTTAAAGACGCCATGTTATCCCACGCCGTCGGGCAAGCTCGATGACCGGCGACTGTATCCCCCGCAACATGTCCACATGAAGAGAGACGGTTCGAGGAATCACCCGACAATTAATCCACCCGAGGTACGATGTCAAATCTGGAAGACTCAAACGTTTTTTTTCTTCTTCTTTTTCTTCTTCATATTTCAACGCGCTCGTCAGTATAAGAAGAGATTATTGTTCGGTCCCGTCTCGTCCCTGGAAAATGGTCCTCTGGAGGGTATAAATTTTGTTGGAAGTAATAATAATAAAATAAAATAAAATAAAAAAGTCTGGGCAGCGCACGCGAGGTATATAGGATCCCCCATTGGCGGTTTATATTATGCCTCCCGTGACACGGTCTCGGACTTTCACACTTTTAACAAAATATGGCTCAGCTGTTTACGTCATGCGCTCGACGCAAAAACTAGAATTGACTATGCTTGGAAGGAGATCGCCATCATCCCGTTACCGCGCACGTAGCTAGCCGCGGTGTGAAATGGTTCGGGTGCCACGGGCGTTTTTTAAGAACATACCCCCAAAAAACAACCCTCGTACCTGACAATCGCGCGCGTCTGTCACCTCCGAGTATTTCTCGTGAACGGCTGATTTAAAAAAAAAAAAAGCACCTTCGAGGCAGCATGGAAGGGATATATTTTTTATTTTTTTGTGTGTTTGTTGTTGTTTAAAAAACAATTATTTTTTAACGATTTAAGTGTTAATGAAATTAGCCCTCTAGTCAATTGATATGAGAACGTTACGAATTTGCGGCTTGGTTAAAGCAGGGGGTAAGTGAACCACGAAGAAAGCTTATGTTAGGAGAAACTTATCAGACTACAGACGACATGGGCTGGCTAATTGAAAGTAAAACGGAAGAGAACGACCAGATAATTATAACAAGTCATGTATGGTCAGCTTGACGGTTTTGGAATTAATTTAGAGAATTCGACCGGAGGAATGCGACCATGTCTTGCTCTGAAAGTGAAACGAGTAACGTTAGATTTCGTATAGGCCTAATTTATACGCGTATTCCAAATCACAATTTCATGGACGAACCGGTTGCCGATCCAGACCGAGTCAAAGTCGAACCGAGAAAAATATAAAATGATTATATCCAAAGGTGTGAGGGGAACCCCTCTCGGGTGGAGGTGGAGAGAGAACGGGTGGGGAAGGTGTATCGAAAAAAGAAGAGCAGAAGACAATAGTCTTTTGCTCTTATTTTTGGCAAGAAATTAATAGCATATCCATGAATACCATCGCAAAGTACCGTAGTAGTTCGGTACACGAAATATCAAGCAGTTTGAGTCATGGCTAAAAGGGGTACCGTAGGATCTAGGATGAGGCGCACGTAGCCCCCTGCCTCTGTATGTTGAGTGTCCCAACGGGTGCGCAGAAAATGAGAATTTGAAAGGAAGATTTATTACGGTGCCTTCCTCCAAAACAAATAATAATAGTAATGTGATCCTTTCCTCCCCTCCCCGACCTCTCTGTTTCAAAATAGTTGGCGCCTTTGGTATTAAAAAGTATACAGGTACTCCATGGACTGGCAAATGTTCTAGATGTGATTCTTAGTAATGACCTTGGGGCCGTTGCCGGTGTAGTGCCACTGTAATGCGCAGCTCGGGACTTGTAGGGCACAACCCCCACATTAACCAGTGCGGTCCGTCACCTGAGATACACTACGCATGGTATTAGCCAAAGAGGACGAGAGGCATGCACGCTGTACCAGAGAATGAAGTATATAATTTTGCATTGGTTGCTTAAGTAAGTAGCACTAGGCCTATACTTTTCAACATAGGCCTACTATATTATAGTATGTTGCAATTGGTTGATAGGCCTACATATATTGTATCAATAAATCGGATGACGTATTAATCTGACCAGTGACGGGCCGGGTAAGTTCGCTTTTCCGATTTGATTTTCCATCGACGTGTCATACGGTAGTAGTCAATAACTGGGGAAAGGGGTGATGCTTTTTGGCTTTCAATAAATAGGTATACAAGAACGGTTCATTCGACAATAAAAATAATAATATAAAGATTGGTAGATAAACAGATAAATTTTGTCCTTCGATAACCAAAAACTTTATATTTTTTCACGCGATGTTATTTTCCCCTAAGTTAAAAAGGATCGGGGGAAAACAACACGATAAAGTGGGCAGATGGGACGAATGGACCCATACTTCTTATAGTTATAGTCGATATCATATCCATCCATTCTTGCATATTACGTAGCGCACAAAAAAAACACTTGAAATAAATCGAAGCAAAGCGCCATATTGTATATGAATCGCTTAGTCTCTGACCTTTAACATGGCCTCTGAGACTTCGGGCCAAATCCCTTTGAAAGCGTACAACATAATCGTCTTGCGAACCTACACTGTTTGGACAAGTCACGTAGGGAGATTTATGAGAGATTTGTGTTGTAGCTACAGGTCTGTGTGTAAATAACGTCCGAAACTTTTAAGAAACCGATTTATCAATTACTTCGTGATTGTACATCGCCATGATTCGACACCGTAGATGTATACTTAAAGCAATACACAGTGTTTGGAGGTTGACTACATCGCTACACTGAAAACCGTGTAAGTAGAAAAATCCGGTGTATAGTCCATCTCAGAGCACCTCAAATATAGGATACATACAGTCATGAGTGTGTATAAGTGGGGAGGATAGGCTAGTATCTACACACACACACACGTGTACATGCGCTATATTTTAGGTGGTCTTACATGCATACTGAAATACATTTATTAGCAATCATTGTTTACACAATCAGCTAGATCAGTCAGAGAGAACGGCTCATCAAACATTAGCCATAGAGTCCCCCTCATGAAACATTAGCCATTACCCCTCATTAAACAATAGCCATATATTTCCCGAATCATCAACCATAGCCTATGCCATAGATTTCCCCCTCCTCAAACATTCGCCCCAGATTTCCCCCTCATCAAACGTTAGCCATATATTTCCTCCTCATCGAACATTCGAAGCCATATGTTTCCCAAATCATCAAACATAAGCCGTAGACTAACAACAGCCTGTCACTAAAACAATACGCAAATAGAAAAGCCCCCCAAAACGTTTTTAAAATAATGCACCAAAATGTATTCAACATTTAAATCGGTTCCATATGCTCCAATGATGGGTAATTTTCTTTCCAGCTACGTTTAACAATACGTGTAGTAGTAGTAGTAGTAGAAGTAGTAGTAGTAGTAATAGTAGTAGTAGTAGTAGTAGTAATAATAGTAGTAGTAGTAGTAGTAGTAGTAGTAGTACGGTAGTAGTAGTACTAGTAGTAGTAGTAATAATAATAATAATAGTAGTAGTAGTAGTAGTAGTAGTAGTAGTAGTAGTAGTAGTAGTAGTAGTAGTAGTACTACTAGTAGTAGTAGTAGAAGTAATAGTAGTAGTAGTAGTAATAATAATAATAGTAGTAGTAGTAGTAGTAGTAGTAGTAGTACGGTAGTAGTAGTACTAGTAGTAGTAGTAGTAATAGTAGTAGTAATAGTAGTAGTAGTAGTAGTAGTTGTTGTTGTAGTAGTAGTAGTTGTAGTAGTAGTAGTAGTACCGGTAGTAGTAGTAGTACCGGTAGTAGTAGTAGTAGTAGTAGTACCGCATGCCGGGACAAGGCCCCGGCCTACAACGTTAGTGTGTAAATCCCGCCGAGTCAATGGAGCCCGCGGGTTTTCCTATAATTTCCGATCATTGGGCGAGTGTAGTGCCACGCAATGTGTAGAGCATGGCTGTGTCGGAGGATTTTGCTCCACCATTAAATTAACCAGTGGCTGGCCGTCTTTAATTAACTCCTTCATTAACAGTTACTACACGTGGTCATAGCACCAAGGCCGAATAGCGTGTAGCCTATACTCACGTGACCGCGCTGCATGCTGTCTGTGAATAAAACGACAGACACTAACGCTATAATAGTGGTGGTACGGCGTACATAAAATAATACCTCATAACAGTACTTGATGAAGTCGAACTTCGCTCGTGATTTGATAAACAACAATTGACAACACTTTGTCAAAACAACGGAATTGACAACTACCGTGTCAGAATGTCAGAGTTGGACGAATAAGTAACAAATCCGTCTAGCTAATTCTCGTTCGCCAGAACCAACGACACAGCAACTCTGTTGACCTTGTGTCATGCAAAAAAAACGAAGGGTTTACTACGTTACATTCACAATCTATGTGTCCTAAGTGTTATTACATCACTTACTGATTTATTAACGACATATCATGTTGTTTATGGATTTTGTACACCAAATATTTTGTTTAACAACGTCGCTGTTCAAGTGAAACCTTATTTATCCAATTCAATTTATCAAATTCATCAATTCTCGTGTATGTGTGCGTGTGTCTGTACAGGACGTTCTCCTACAACGATTTCACTGACCGTTATAGATTACACTATCGATGCTGCTTCCATTGCCCCGGTTTAAGAAGATTTGATTGGATCAGGCTTTATTCATGTCTGAACGTAACTCTTGCCCATGAAGTTCTTTGAAAATGCCTACATGTTATAATAGTAATAATAATAATAAACCACATAGGTAGGGTTAATTTCTGAGCAAATAAAATGTTAATCAAGAAAGGGTACGGCTCGTTGAATACGTATGAAGATGTGTTCGGCGGACTAGCTCTAATCGACGGTGCTGTTAGGATATTTCATATTTAAATAATTCTCACGCTAATTCGGTACTTTCTTCGGTGTACTACTGAGAGGTGCAAATAGAAACACACACAACAATCTCTTCCGCAAGAAAAGGAACATTATGGTCGGAACGACAAACCACGAAAGCTCCTTTAACTTAAGTACCGTATATCTCAAAAGACTTTTTTAGTCTGTTATAAAATACGTTAAATTAAGCTAGACAATGTGACATGTACATTGTTTCTATACGGTACCGTATGTCTCTTCTTTCTTTTCAAATTAACTCTCAATCTCATCTCGTTAATGGTTTCTAATATCATGGTGTTTGGTGATATTTTATCGTAAATATTATAACTGATCCGCTTCCCAGCCCAAAATTATATTTCGATCGGACTGCTATAAGTACCGGTACTACTTGGATGATCGTTGGATCTGTTGGAGGACTGGTAGCCTATCCCCACCATTAACCACCGGTGGTGAATACGAGAATTAAATTTGAATTTGAAAAGATTACAATAATATAAGCCTGGATACCTGATTCGGAAAGAATTAATTTAACACACCTGTAATTATAAGTGAACGTATAACCTCACAAGGCTGACACAAACACACATATAAGTACGTTATACGTACATATACGTACATATACGTACATTGTCGTCTATCACATAATATTACATGCGGTATTATAGAAACGAAAAAAGGAAATGTGTTACATTTAAAAAGAATCTTTTCCTAAATTTTGACGAATGAAATCATTTAGAAATCATTTTATGATTCGCTTCTCGTTATATCGTCCAAAAATATAGAGTTTGCTTTGAGGAGAATTATATACTGACGAGGACTTCATATTATAGGAGTCTATTATAGCTTCAAATCTTTGGTTTGACAAGTAATCCGTCATTTTGGGGGCTGGGCTTCGCCGATAGGAAGGAGTACCAGCACACTCAGTCATCGAATCTGATCTAATTTGATAATTTGTTTGATCTGACACAAACTCTGAGCAAACTGGTCGCCCCATTACATGCGCGTACGCTTCTCCCCTCTTAAATCACACTCAAAAACAGGCCATTAGGCAAATGAACATCCCTCAATATTGTAGCAGGCTGATCTGACCCGAGAGGATGACAAATACACTCAAGTTATATAGAGACAGATATGACGACAAGAGGAGGTACACGGAGGAAGAAAGAAATTAGAAAAAATAAGAGAAAACAAAAACATACATCTTAAATTGACAGAAAAGGAGGAAGTCTAGGTGTCTTAGTTTTGTTCTCTCTCTCTCTCTCCAAATATACGGAAGTTTTAGGCTTTTTGTTATGCAAGGTATTGGAGAATATGTCCATATATGTCCACCTGCGATGTATATAGATAGTTGTTTGTTCAGTACACGATGAGGGTGTTTGCACGCTCTGAGATGGGGTTGTTCAGTCGCAGTTGAATAGGTCTCTCGGCTAGTTTTACGTACTCGGATCGGGACATTGACTGACGATGCATGCGTTACTTCAGTGTGTGCAGTCTGCAACCTTTTCATATAGCCTAACCTAAGCCGCAATGTGAAGGTGGAAAAACGAACCTTGCCTGCAAACCGCGGTGACAAATGATGATCAAGTATTTCACTCGACCGAATAAATGGAAAACGAGTATAATGGGTTAGTAAACATAATACCGGTACTGCAGGAGGATTAACCCGTGCTATTATATAGGTTAAAACATTTATCCAAAAGAACATTGGATGATCAAAAAAAAAATTTAGTGTTAAAGTATTTCATGCAGTAGTATTAGTAGTATTACTGGAGCAGGCTCTAAATATAATAACTGCATTATTTGGATTAGCCTATAAAACAACAATACTGGTAATAACAACAAACAATTCCGAACATTCATGCCCTTCAAGTGATTCGGGTTTATTAATTAACTGACAGTCACCACTGATTTAATTAACACACACCGGTTAATTAAAATTCTTCGTTTAGCGAAAGCGATACGTTTCCTTTTACCTTGGTTTTTATAAATTTACATTTCACTCTATCTGAAGTCTATACCAACTTACTCAAATCCATTTCTCCTTTATTCAGGTCCTAAATAAAGCTAATCCTGGCTTTGGAAAATAAAAACGGGGAGAAACGTCCTGTTTTGATTTTGGTCACGATTGCTTTGTTGCATGCAAGACAAGATTGTTCATTTTATAAGAATGATATGCATAATAAGAGAAAAATAGGTTTTAATATTTTACAAAGTAGGCCAGCCATTGCGCTTTGCTTTTAATAAGTTGTGTACACGGTGTTACCCAGGGACACCTGGGTGTTGAGACAGTTTGGGAAGGGAATGATGGCGCTCTCTCTAAAGAAAACATCCATTTACATGATTACACAGGAAGACCAATGATTATCCTGCTGCCCCGCTGATGAAGGATATGTGATCTCCCCCCCCCTCAATCCCCACCCCCACGCATACATGGTGCAGTCTATTGATGTAAAATTCTGGCCTACGGAGAAATATAATCGTCTTTGTTTTCTATTTAGCTGATCATTTATTTGTAGACTTTCTGGTACGAAAACCGTCAATCATCCCGAACGGGATAGTTTAGTATAATTTAGTATGAGTAGGCTAAGGGTTAGGAAGCCTCGTAGTCCGTGTGGTGATCGTGGACGAACACCGGCTTTAACAAGCCTCATCTTTTCCACCAATGTTTCAGAAGATTAAAGAGGCAGACATGTGACAATCCATCCTATACAGCTCAGCCCTGGATCCGCCATTCAACCTCCCCATCCGACGAACGTAAATGTAGCCTACCTCGATCTTCGACCAAGACTGATGGGAAGTGAGATCGACCTGTTCATCACCACCACGCTGCAGTCGTGTTATTGGGACACCAAAGAAAAAACAAAGCCGTACGAGTCAGGTCGATGGATCGAAGCGGCAACCTTTGGGTTAAGAAACGGACAGTCACACCGCTCGGCCAACACTCTCCCTTCGACAGCACAATACATTTAAATACTTAAAATCCCCCCCCCCTCCCAATCGTAAAATAATCCTCTCTTTACATTAACAAATTGGATTGTAGCAAACATTTTGTTCTTATATTCCAAAGTCAATTGGAGCGTTTGGATTATTTAATGAAGTGTGATGTATAAACCGTTCAACGGCGTTCGCGGACACACAAAATAATCACGATTGCACGCACGCTGGCCTTTCTCGGGCGGTGTTTGCAAATCACCAGTTAACCTCATTAACAATCAGTAAACCTGATTAGTTTTTAACGTAATTAAAGGCTCGGAGTGCATCTTCAGTGATGTATTTGTCTCATATTGTTCTAATGATGAGGTATATCGTTGACGATAGCAGGTGTCTATCGTAATTAAAGATATGTTTACTTCAAACTAATCAAGAATCGTTTTGTTTTTAAACTATCATACGGTTCGGTGAGACAATATACGGTACCGTATTAAACGTATTTTTTCTGCTTTTGCAAACAAATTAAGAGAAATTAAAAACCTGTTTAACGAGATTACCTAAATGTAAAATATGACCTTCATAACTTGTTGGCAACCACAACTGATTGTTTAGGCCTATATGTACGTTAATTCGTTCGGGTCAATTCCCCCCTCCCCCGCAAGTTTGTAGTCTTACATACAAGTGTAAACAGTTTAACACTTCTCCTAAGAAAAGCGGGAACGACATTAAGAATATCTATTATTTTACTTATAGGCACTACAAAATATTAAGCAAATCACAGAGCAATCCGTAAGGTAAATATCACACACATAACTATGGAACTATACCGATGCCAAAACTATACTGACAACTTGACGGACTAAAATGATTGACGAGCCGACCTGGTTTTTTATTTGTTAATTAAGGAAACCCACCCAAGAAAGACGGCAGCATATGCCACGGCACCATGGCTCCAAACTGATCCACTAATTCCCAGCCCCCCAATCCTATTTCGATCGGACTGCAAAGTCCGGGAGGTCATTGGGCGAGTGTAGTGCCACGTACACGTACCGTAATGTAAGCCTATATAGCTCGTGGCTAGCGTGACTAGCTGGTTTTTAAAGAAAGCCCACCGCCAAGAAAGAACTCTTCCCAGCCCCCAATCCTATTTCGATCATTGGGCGAGTGTAGTGCCACGTAATGTATATAGCTCATGGCTAGCTTGACTAGCTGTTTTTTTTAAAGAAAATCCATCCAAGAAAGAACTCTTCCCAGCCCTCAATCCTATTTCGATCATTTGGCGAGTGTAGTGCCACGTAATGTATATAGCTCATGGCTAGCTTGACTAGCTGTTTTTTTTAAAGAAAATCCATCCAAGAAAGAACTCTTCCCAGCCCTCAATCCTATTTCGATCATTTGGCGAGTGTAGTGCCACGTAATGTATATAGCTCATGGCTAGCTTGACTAGCTGTTTTTTTTTTAACGAAAATCCATCCAAGAAAGAACTCTTCCCAGCCCCCAATCCTATTTCGATAATTGGGCGAGTGTAGTGCCACGTAATGTATATAGCTCATGGTTGGCTTGACTAGCTGTTTTTTTTTAAAAGAAAACCCACCCAAGAAAGAACTCTTCCCAGCTCCAGTCCTATTTCGATCGGACTGCTAAGGACTGTTGTGCCGTCTCCTACCTAGTCGAGCTAGACTTTTAACCATGGACTTCCAGGAGTAGTAAACTAAAGTGAGAAAATGATTTCACGATCTTTAATTTAAAAGATTGTCTTCCATTTATGTTAGCATTCCAAACCGTTTGTATACAAATCCCGAGAGCTGGTTATATACGATTAACAGATATGTGACCATAATGTACGCGAATATGATGCAGGAAAATAAACAGTCCTCGTTTATACCGAGTATGACGAAGACATCCATAATTTAGGAGTCGTGCTAAACTTTTCACCTCTGTAGGCTCCAAACCTCGGAAATACGTTGTTGGTATAATAGTTGGGGGCTCACCTTGTCATGACGTAATAAATATGTCCGCCACTAGGCCACCAATAACGGTTTTAACGGGGCTAATTATAGGCTAAGTTTAATAGTTTCAACCTCGTTAGTCATTGCAGGGTATGTTATCGTTAGAGCATCACGCGGGCTACCACCGGGGCGGGGGCGGTGATATGCCTGCGTGGGTTTACTGTGCCTTTACCGTTACATTTCCATGAGAACGGAAGTGACGTTGTTCGGTTTTTATCAGTAATTAATGAAGTTGTATTTGTACGTTGACATATAAGGTGCATGGGGGTAATATTGTTATTGCTAAAACGAATAGAATAGAATACCCTCCACACAATGTTTGTATAGTCAGAAACTTGCGACATTAACCATCAATTCTCTCCCCCATTCTCTTCATTAATTAAGAACAAGGCGCACAATAATTGTTTACAATGTGTTGGTTCGTAGATGGTCCTACACGGGCCCACCCTCGTAGTCCAAATTCCAAACGTTTCGCACGTCCGTGTGCGACGGCGCCTTAATTAACTGTAAACAAAGTAAATCATGTTTTGTTATTTTCCGCAATGAGCATGCGCTCTCTCCTCATGACACTTTATACACGCTTCATTCACACTTCATTCATGCACAATTCAATCATACTCAGTTCTTCGCACTTCCTTCAAGCTTCGTTCATATTTTTAAGTTAACGACTTTCGAAATGTTTAACGTGGATACGTCAATCAAATTATTTAACATTAATTAAGTACTTATCTCTCTAATGAGTAAAGCTACCGCCGATCCTCACCTAATATGTAACTGTATTTCTATCGTATCGAGACGGTTTCCCCTACATCCGGTATAATTATATTCCAGTTTCCACTGTTATACTTCCAGTACCAGTTTCAAGTTACCCATACTTCCGGTATACTAAATAATACTCGTTCAGTTTGGGTCTGCTTCTCGGAATTTCTGCTGTTCCGCTCAGTCAACACTCCCCCAAACCCCGCTCACAAAGGAAAGGGTTGTAAATTCAGAAGGGCGAGCCCAGACCCTCCCCCTCCCCCTCTAACATCCAAGTCTGATTCATCAACTTACCGGCGTCATTAACCGTCCCCCCCCCCTTCCCCCTCCTCGTAAATCACTGTCGCCGAGGCTATACACACACCTGGAGGACAGTCACCTTCGAAGTTCACCGCGGATTTATTTGTCTTTGCCTGCAATGCTTTCGGTCAAACTCGGCCCACCTTGATGGTATTACCGTTGTCAAGACATCGTAAATTCATCGCACGAGGGTTTTCTCTACCTGCGACAATGATCACAGGTGTTATTAAAGCTGCATTGCAAGAGGTTGGAATCAGTCTTTTAAAATGTTTTTAGTCATAATTTTGTATCATGGTAGTGGTAGGGTTAGTGTTAGTGGTGGTAGTGGTAGTAGTAGTGGTGGTGGTAGGGTTAGTGTTAGTGGTAGTGGTAGTAGTGGTAGTGGTAGGGTTAGTGGTAGTAGTAGTAAGTAGTTGTAGTAGTAGTAGTATAGTAGCAGTAGTTAATAGTGGTAGTAGTTAATGATATAGTTAGTGGTAGTGGTAAAAAAGTAGATCAGTGACCAGATCAGTTGACTGGACGAAGGGAGGAAGCAACGATCGCCGGGGAGGATCCACGGGGAGAGTATGACCCCCCTCCCAGAATCAAGAAAATATTGCATTGTGGAGCTTAAAATGTATAATGTTTTTTCTTCTTTTTTCTTTTTAACTGCCATACCGTAATGCCATACAGAAAGTTCGCTATCGTATGTCACCTGAACAGCCGCCTATCCGTACTGAGTCCTCTTGCAAAATCCGCTAATATTCGAGGATGGGGATATGACGACATACGACATTCTGGATCAGTATCATAGGCCTATAGTACCGTAATACTCGTCCAACTTCCGGGACATATGATCGTACATACGCTAAGTAATCCAACCCAAACGGTTACTTATGAGCCCTGATTTCTCGAGGTACGGTACCGGTATTACCGTAATTCGAATATATTCCTTATTCCCCCTCCCCCACCACCCTCCCCCCGTAAAAAGTGAAACGCCTGTTAAATTGTGAAACTCCCCCAACTGTTAGTAATCCTTATCAATGCAGGTGGTTAATTAACCTATATTAGACTAAAGCAAATCATTGATAATCAGAACGTACAATGCTTTGGTCGTTTATAATCATATGAACCATATGGATATGGATCTGAGGATCTGAGGAGGGGGAAACCGCCTCATCTACTACTTCCCTCTCGGTTCAACTACGCCAGTATGTGGAGTTTAAGTTGTGAGTGTCGATACACGACGTGATTGGTCTCTAGTATATAGAAACGGCAACAGCAACTTGCATAATCAGTTTATGCGGCGGCATAAACACTTACGCGTATGATGCGTAATTGCGTACCGGTATGCGTTTACGCGGCATAATGTCATTACATCATTATGTCGACTTTGCACGCCACTGACTTTCTTTCATCACACGGCATGAATTTATTTTCACAGTATTATGAACAAACGGCGCGCCATACGGTCTGTTTTATGTGGAAATAGGTGACGTAACATAATTTAGTCTGAACAACTAAACGCAAGAGTTCGGACCTGCAGTCCAAATGAATGTTCATTTTCTGCAACAAAAAAAAAAAACCTTCCTACAAATTGAGTTGTCTATTTTAATAGACACAATACGGTACGGTACGGTACCCTTTGAGTGAATCCTGGTTAAAATTCTCCTGGTAATTTAAATAGTACCGTAGTCTAGAACAGAACAGATTGCATAAAATAAAATAATCCTGAATGTGTTAAAACTCGTACATTTTGCAGCGGGAAAAATGATTTGAATTAAAAGCATAGGCATATAGGCTACTGTGATGTTATAAAAACGTTTGAACCACTTGAAGAAAAATAAAACCGGAACCAAAAAAGCCACCATGCATGATGCGAAACTTTTTTTTCCCTTTTTCCCCCTCTTATTTTTCCCAAACTTCCAAACAAGAAAAAAAATACGGTCACCCGTAACTATTTGCACCAACTTGCTGCTCCAGGCATTTTATTGTATTACAACCAAAATGTTGTCGACGGTGGACAAGGCACGACGACTTCGCGAGTTCGACGTATATAAGATTACATCCGAGCATAGACCCAACCTCAAATTACACGGCTATTAACTTCTATTCAAATACCATTGATGAGTAGTACGCACGCGCCAAGCACGGACGGCCCAACCAGCTTATCTGGTCTAAAACGTATAATATAATAAATGATAACCTGGAAATATCTTCCCCTTCTCTCTTTTGTTTTTGTTGTCGTTAATGTTCTTTCTTGAAACAAGACCTTGATGCCCACTGCTGCTGATATTGAAACTCAAAGACAAAAACCCAGAATTTTTTTTTAATATTTTTATTTTGGTTAAAGTATTGATAATAATGAAATTGTATTTAATTTCTTCTTCTTTTCAGGGAGACCAAATTGACATTGACTCAGACACAGACACGCATTGCGACCGGGCAAGGGTGACTTTAATAACTATATATTATTTGTTTTTTTTAGCCCCAGGGGCGTTGTTTCTGTGATGCCTATAGAACTCCAGGTTAAAAACCTTTTAATTCAGATAAATGGTATCGGTTACACATACCAGCCGTGCCTGGTTAAGAGGAACGCGTGGCGACGATTTTTCCTCAAGCGTGCGATTACACAAAAGAAAACGTCCAGTATAAATTATCAGTTTTCGATACAAACGGACAGTTATCAGGTATTACGCGCGTGTACGCTTTGGCGCAAATCAATTTCGTTAATTATTTCCCCGGAGTTAAACTTACGTAGCTTAGTTTACCCGGAAATTAATAGACAAAAATATACCACGATATCAGGTTATTCATTATTTTAGGTAATTAAGATTATAACTTATAAAAGAATGATACGAAAATAAGTGATTTGTCTGTTAAAATTACTGAATTAGGAATGTACAGAGTAGGCCTATAGAATATTTTTGTTTAAGTTTGGGGTTATACCTTTTGCATATAGGCCTATAGAACAACCGGTGGATTATAATATTTCATGAAAGGAGTGCTTTTGTTGCACATAAATTTAATTAATGTAAGCGCCTGCTAAGCACGAGGACACTATGTACACGGACTGCGGTACTCAAAATGTTTTATTGTATAGTGTCACGTCTTCCCTGTTTCTGACACCACACGTGGGGGGGGGGGGGGTTGCTTGCAGTGGCCTCTCTCGCTTAATTAAGCACTATACCGCACCGGTTCCTTTCATTTTAGGAAGTCAGAAGTACATCATACGTTACTTTACTTCAATTCTTTTAGGAAGTTAGAAG
>JAODAG010348695.1:6609-16802 GCA_027574785.1 Orphnurgus asper
TGTAGACCAGTGTCAAGGCAGTGCTGGTTTCTTTTTTATAGTTTATTTTTGCTGGCCTTGTTGTAGACCAGTGTCAAAGGCTGTGCTGGTTTCTTTTTTATAGTTTATTTTTGCTGGCCTTGTTGCAGACCAGTGTCAAGCCTGTGCTCTCTGGACCCTTTCATCATTAAAACCTAAATTAAAGGAAAATAAAAGTAGACAAAGGGCCCTGGTGTCAGATTTTAAGCATCAATTAATGTGGGAATGGAAACAAATTTTGAAAGGTCGTTGATCTTTGACTTCCTTATCAAAAGAATTAGTTAAACCTGCAGCGGTCTTCCTTTAAACTTTAACTTGCTCAAGATGTGTTTTTGTCACCATTATTGTCATGTAGTACTGGTTGGTTTTGGTGTATCATGGGCTAGTAGTATGTATTCCTTAGTGAAACTGCATATCGGAGGGGAGTGATCCTGTTGGACATATCCCCCTCCCCCTCTTTCCCCAACTATATAGCATGGATGCTAAGTTACAATGTCCATAATCTGGTCATAAAGGGTAGTTTAATGAAAGTTTTTAACCTATTCTTCTTGTTACATCTTTAAAGGTTAAGCAACAATTTTTTTTTTTATGTTATACCAGCATACATATATATATATATATATATATATATATATATCTATGAGAGCAAATACTTGATAGAAAATCTTTATGGACTATTTATATGTAAATTTGGTCTGATATATTATTGCCCTCGCTTATTTCAATACAATTTGTATGTAAAATGTTCTGATTTCATGATGTATTTTGTATGATATATGTATTGATTGGTATCATTTCTATGAAAATCATAGTCACAGTTGGTGGATCACTTTGTACAACCTCTTTATTGAAAGACAACCCGATTAATCTGTGATGACATATTACATTCAGAGTCATAACCTCTAAATATTACTTTTGAATAATTATATGAATGTAAAAGTTAACTGGCAAATATACTATTTTGCAAAAAGAAAAAAAACTTATTTATTGATTGCATTCATATTTTTCAGCGTGTTTGATTACGTCTAAGAGTTTCAAAAGCTCGCAAGGTATAATAAATCTAATTTCCAGGGCGGCTAAAACCACTACAGCTTTTACGCAATTCGTAGACGGCAGTGGACGTTTCCACTCGGCGTGAACCAGGTGCTGAGTCTCCAACGGGGACTACCACCGTCCAACTATCCGTCCAACTACACAAAGTCAAAACTTAAAGATTCTCGCAATGGAAACGGAAATTGTTGACATTTGTCCTTCGACCACAGAACATTATACAATACATAGGTTTTGCCCATTTATTTTTGGGGCCAGATATTTGAAGATTGCTGAGAGGACCCCAAATTTTGCAATCACTGGCTAGACCACTAAGGAATTCCCCCCCACCTTGTTTAATCAACCCTTTCCTAGCCTGGAATTATGGATCCCCCCACACTTGGAGTTGGAGTGGTCCATTGGAGGACAATACCACATTCCATTGTTTATTGCCAGGAATAGTCCATTTCATCATTTGGGTAGAACTTTCTGATCTTCTCCTTGATCCCTGAAAGATTGTCATTGACACTCCTCAACGACCCAGTAGCACGCATTGGATCAGGAGACGTCGACCCGAATTCCCATGCAGTACAAAAACGAGTACTTGATGGGGGGGGGGCGCATTTGGATCAGTCCGGTGGATGAATCCATCCGCACATTTGGATTACCTTGATCCAGATTGGGTCGTACATACATTCGTCAAACCTCATTTCTTTTCCCCCACCGGGTGGGGAAAATCAGCCGGAGGGTATTAAATTACGACCATCAGCGGTCCACTGCCCACTTCGGATCGACTTTGGGCAGGAATGGATCGGGGGCCGTCACGTCGACATCCTCGACGCTTGATGGGATGTGTAGTTTATGAGAGTGTAACATCATCCGATACGGTTTGGTGTCCTTCCTGTAGCTGTAGGTGTAGTCGCCGACGATTGGGTGGCCGAGGCTCAGGCAGTGAAGTCGAAGCTGATGCCGTCTGCCTGCGATGAGGGGGGTGGGGGGGGGGGGGTGGGAAAAGAGGATCCTTAAGCTTCCACGTGGCTACGCGAATGGACAGGTCTACGATAGCGCTCGCGCGTTTGGATGGCCGGTGGTCTAAGGGAGTAAAGGACCTCAAACAAACTGTACCACCGCCGAGCTTAAGCACAAAACAACGGCACACACGATTACAATTGCTACAACTCACCAGTCAGCGGTAACAGTCGTAATTTTGTGGCGGGATCCCCATCGTAAAAGCCTCTCTGGAGGACAAATATTTCTGTTTGGGCTGTCTTGACTTTGACGTCTTCTGGATCCCCTTCCCTGCTCAGGCACATCATGTGAGCGAAACCATCCTCTGTGTTTGGGTAAATGCCTTTGTCGACAACTACGTGATCGACGGACAGGTGACCTCTGACCTGTCGGGGCGAATAAATCACACAACAAAATGATCAGAGATCAAAAGGCAGAGGCAATGGATAACTTGACAAAAAATCTTCGACGATTGAAAATGTGTGACACTCAATAAAGCAGCTATTCATTACTTTATTGATTACAAGAGGTTGCTCGACAAACAAAAGATTACGATATTCCTGTATTGACATATCCTTATTACCAACTCGATATATGCTACTTTCAAAGTGACCAAGGAGTTTTAGAATTCTTCTACACATCCAAAGTGAATTCAGTTTTGCCTGTTCATCAGACTAGTTATACTTATCAGTAAAACTCACTCACAAGTGAATTCAAGTTTGCCTCTTGATCAGATCAAGTTAGTAATACTTATCAGTTAACCACACTCACAAGTGAATTCAGTTTTGCCTCGTGATCAGATCAAGTTAGTTATACTTATCAGTTAACCACACTCACAAGTGAATTCAGTTTTGCCTCTTGATCAGGTTAGTTCTACTTTTATACACACTTACAAGAGCAAGGTACTCTTTCTTAACTCCCCTCGTCATAAACTTCTTCTGTGCGGCTGAACTTGCCTTCTTGTTGAGAGCGACGCACAGAGCTCCGGATGTAGAGAAATCTAAACGATGAGTGAACCTGTCGAGACCGAGGGAGGAAGTTAATAACTGCATATTGCCATACTTACGACGAAATTATACATCTCACTTGTTTACACACAAAAGCACAATTTACAACCTTTAATAGCATTTGCTCAAGTTTGCACGAGGGGGAAAAAAATTCCTTGTATATAAACAAGGATCCAGACTCGGATAAAACCACCTTCTTTGCAATTTTACTGCTGCAGCCATTCTAAAAAGGCATGTATACAATCTACCAGATGTGTGACCCATGAATGATTACAAATTGGAATTGTGTACCCGGCATATTTTGTGTAGGGGGTTTAATATAGTGCTGGTCTGGTTAGAGGTTATGCTATGGGTACCAACCGAGACATTCACTCTATGAAATGTCTCATGATAATAAACCTACTAACTTGCTATCCCGAAGAGGTATTTGGCCCCATTGTGAGGTATTTGGCCCGCTAAAGAGGTCTGTGGTCCCCCCAAATATCTAAAGTTGGCTACACCTCGGGTTTCAGCTACGGAAAAATGCATCTGGGATCCCACGACCCCCGGCGTCAAACTAAGTCGACCATTGATGGAGAACGTACGGTCGTTTTGAAGCATTATTATTTCGGCTCGACAGATTATTCTGTTACCGCTGACCTGAAAAAATGCGGCAGTCCTCCCTCGACGGAATCGGGAAATTTTTTAGCCAACTGGTGCGATACCGTAATGTCGTCCTCTCGGTCGTTACTGTTGATCTTTATGTCATAGTGCTTGTTGACCACGATGTAGTCGCCACTCTTGTGAAGAACCACCACATCGTCCAGGGAGGCAGGTTTGTGCATTCCGTAAACAGTTCCACGAAGAGTTAATTGGTGGAGGCGAAAGCCGAACCTCATAGAGCTTTATGATACCAAGAAATTGTGAATAGTGTTTGAGAGGTCTGTTGAGAAGATATGGATCATCTCCTTGGTAGGACTTAGTGGAAGAATATATACGTCAAAGAATTTATCTCAACAATTATGCGATTGCAAAAAGTACGCTGCCGGCACAGTTTGTAGAACATCATCGTGCATTGTCTACAGGGCATGTGACTCATGGCCTCCTTGTTTTGTAACAATTAACTTTCAAGCTTTTCAAACTTGTGCCGGCAATTTAAGGCAAACAGTGCCACCCCAATAGTGCTACAACAACTATACTTCTGTATTACAATATGCCAAACTCAACTTTGAAGGCTTAGAGCTAGCTGTGGTTTAATAAGTAAGATGTACAATGTGGCTGCACAAATGAGTTTTGTTAGCATACCAGACTCTCCTTGGATACTAGATCATGTATATTTTCACTCAATCAGACTATTTTTATACTATATTCATTTAGTACATTTTCTATACTAGTAGTACGGTACTTACTACTTGTCAGAAAAAAGAGAGTAACATTGTTCCTCATTGTATGATCCTTAACTTACTCATTACTACTCAGGTAGCAAAATGTTTGTTAAGAACTGTTACCCCTCAATTCCCCCATTTTCAAAATACCAATAGTATATTGTTTCCAAAGTGAATTTATTGATAGAGTGGTTTGATTACAATGTAACAAGTATTAATATTACTACTTAAAATACTAGTAGAAGTAGTACTAGTAGTATATATACTGCATGATTTTTTTTCAATTGGTCGAACAATAACCGTACCAGAGGTCATAGTAAGCTTCGTAAGGATTTTTCCAGGTTTAGATAGCAGAAAGTTCTTCTTTTCACAGAGAGTGGGTAGATGAGTGGAATGACTTGCCCGAGTCATTGGTGTATACTACTAACTTACTAGTAATAAATTACTAGTATCATAGTAGTAGTACTAGTGTCAATGCCTACAAGAATGGTATTGATGCCTATTTTTCTGATATTGGTAGAATTTAGGCTTTTTGTGGTTCAGGATGAGGACATTGTCCTTTCTGATCCTTATTATTACTATACTACTACTACTAGTACTACTAGCCAGTACAAATTTCAAGTGACAGTCTATAGCCTAGGTCTAGCCTAGCCTACACTGACATGTACAAGAATCTTACCTGCAGACAGAGGCCTAGCGTTAGTACTACTGGTACTATAGTACTACTAGTACTAACTGCGAATCTGCTAGCGCTGCAGCCCTGATTTCTCACGAAATTTACGGCATAAAACAAATAATTCGTACGGTAATTACTCCTCGAAGAAACCTTTGCTGCAGATATGAATATAAACAATTAATACAGCGGCGGATTCAGACGACCTCCATGTGATGTACATGACCCTTATTATTGCGTAACTTTCAAGCCACTGACCTCGTACCGGAAGTGTGTAGGTTACGACACGACGCGGGATTTATTAGTATAGTATAGTATAGATAATAAGGATATCAGAAAGGACAATGTCCTCAGTCAAAAAGGATCCATGAACCACAAAAACCCTAAATTCTACCAATATCCGTAAAATAGGCATCAATACCATTCTTGACGGCATTGACACTACTGGCATACACCAATGACTCTGGCAAGTCATTCCACTCATCCACCACTCTCTGTGAAAAGATGAACTTTCTGCTATCTAGACCCACGGAAATTGGTGAAGCAGAGGATGCATGTACAAAAAAAATGACGGATATAAGTTGGTTCCGATATTGCAATAAAGTACTAACTATTAAGGTAATTATAATCTGCTAAACTCTCACTGAGCAAAAATTTGAAGAATGATAAAGTCACCCTTCTGTTCAGTTATTTATCCTTCCTGCAGGTAGACACTTCTCTTGCCTTCTGGTGTCACAGCCTTGGACTGGCCTATGTTTTGTAAATAATGGTGACGATGTCCGTGAATAATGCAACTGTAGTTACGGTAAAGATGTTTTACCAACTGCTTACTATTTATAACCCTCAATAGTTGTTTTTCTCTTTTCCGGTGAAAAAGTAAGTCTTCTCTGGTGAGACTGACGAGTAAGTTAATTTAAAAAATAAATCCACAGTGCGTGGTTAGGTGCCGTAAAAATGACAAAACGACTCTTGACCGCTGCATGTTGACCCCTTGCTCAATCAGTGGAGGAGAGCAAATTCCTGCAGCAGATGGAACGTAAAACGAGTCGCTACCATCAGAAATAGATAATAGGCTTATTTATTTCTATGGTCGCTACCATGATAACAAATAAATAAGGGGTCGCTACAGATCATTCACTCATTGCATGCACCCCTTGACAAGACAGAAGAGCCCGCCTGCCGGAAATAAAGCATAATCGCCGGTGGCAGGACTCAGAACCCAGGCTGACTAGGGACCTCGGGGGTAGCGATGACGGGGTTTACTGGGCCGGAGGTGCCAGATGGAGTAGCTATGTGTATAGCTTAGTGATGATTTTTTATTTTATTCACGAAATTAAGCCACCGGAAAACTAGGCAGAGGATCCCCCAACTTGGGTCTAAAGAATAAAGTGGGGAAAAGTAGGCTACCATTCCCCAAACTGAAGACTTTACTTCTAAAGTTGCACCATTTTGCATCTACTATAAGTATAACTATAAGCACCCCTGCATCATGATTGTTATCATTATTATTCTTGAATATGGCCTCCTTATATGTGAAATAGGGTGTCGAATAAGCACAAAGTGACTGACAATATAAGTTATATTGTTGAGAGGCCTGGGTTGTACCAGCGGAAATTATCGTTGGAATCTCCTTCTAAATTAACAACGGCGGCCCTGGTTAATAAGATGTTTAATTGCTTTTGGCAACTTTGAGGGAGGATTTTTTTTCCGGCGTAATTTAGCATCGAGGGGGCAGATTATTGCCGGCCGTGACCCGGATAACCACGCAACATACACTTCAAGCAGAGGCTGGAAGTCTGTACAACAGTCTCACCCGACCAACCGTCTGGCAGATTCTAGCAAATTGTGATAACAAGAATTGTTATGCTTTTATAAGAGTATTATTAGGCCTATACCGTCACTTTGAGACTCAATTTGACCTATGTCGGGGTCGGACCGGGCAAATTATTGTATAAAATGTATCATGGTTGACGTGATTGCTGTTCGTTCAGTCTGTCCGATTAAGCGGTACTTTTCACTGAAATGAGTTGTTTGTCACGTTATTATGACGAAATTCTGTACCGGGTATATAATTGAAATACAGTACCGAGTATTCCGACCTTTTCAATGTTTCCGGGAAGCGATCACCCGTCGATTGCGGGGTCACTCTGGTGGGAAGAAGCCAGAAGAGGGGTACAAAAATCAATTGTGACGGATACCGGTAGTTGGTTTCTTTGCTTGGAGTAGCCTAAAATACCCTTTCATCAATTTTTATTGAGGGCTACCGGCACGAATATTCATAACCGACCCAATGACCTATAATTAATTGCGAATTGTGATATAAACTCAGGTGATCTCCGTCCTTTGTGTCATTTCGGACATGATCTTCCAAACTGAGGTACGATCTTTAAAGTTTAACCCGAAAGTAAGCGATATATGGCGTCTAGTAGTAACTCCGATGTATCCACAATGTCCTGTGGCGTGCTTGCGTTTATGTTTTTAATTTCGTTGACGACGGTTACGAGGGCGTCAGACGACGAGTTCTTTTCGGCGGTATTAACCAGCCTCGAATCTCGTTTCCAACTGAAAACGTTCCAACTGGCCTTGGTTCAGACTTTAGCCAGCGTTTCATCGTTCACCACCATTTTGTTGTTCGGGTATTTCAGCGATTTCAGCCACAGGCCGAGAATCATCGCCTTCGTCGGCCTGGTGACAGCCGGGGGGACGCTGCTCCAGGCCGTGCCGAGATTCCTCTACGAATCCCGCAGTCATCCTCCTCCTCTTCTGTCGCTGCCGGGAGAGGATGGCATTGGATCTTCCGCCGAATCATCCATTTGTAACTTAAAGATTTTAGGCCATAACGGTTCGTCGTCGTTATCGTCGCCGTGTTCAGAAGAGGATTACAAATCCTCGGGAGCGCTTTGGAACCAGGTTTGGTGGATCTTGGTCGGAAAGTTAATCAGAACGTTTGGTCAGGAGATTACGCCCGTTCTCGCTATAACTTACGTAGATGACTCGCCTTGCAGTAAATTCATGCCTGCCTTTCTTGGTAAGTTGTAACATTTCATAAAGTAAAAAAAAAAAAAAAACAAGTTTGCAAATTTTGCAAAAACTGAAGCGCTTTACGGGCCCCATGCATGGCATGCTCCCCAGAATTAGCGTCCTGTCTCAGTCGCGGCCAGTCCCGTTAACTTTGACTCCACTCCCAAGTTTACAGCCTGTACCGACATATGAGCTCGACATATTTACTCTATATCACCCCTGCCCCTCCCCCAAGATTTTTTGGGTTAAAAATTCAAGAAAGCGTCATCCAAGAAAGAACACCACCTAAGAACGAAACCAATCATGTCGACAGCATATATGCCGCTCGGCACCAATGATCGCACTACCTGCGTGATCCATTTATCCCTGCACCGAGCACCGATCCTATGTCGGCATCAGGTTTTATATCATTGTGACCGTGTAGTGCCACGCAACGAACAGCTATTATATACTATACACGATCTTAGCCAAAATGCCGGAATAAAGGGTGTGATCGATATAGATGTTCATTACATTGCTCCGACAGTGTACGGTACTTTAGTTATTACTCTGAAATTTACTGTAAGGACAGTGACGTAATTTTTCTTATATTTTCTTAATATTATTATTATTATTATTGTTATTATTATTATTATTATTGTTATTATTATCATCGTCGTTGTCGTCGTTGTTGTTGTTGTTAAAAAGGAGGGAAATAAGTAGTTACGGCGGTACATAATTAGGCTAGCTTTAATTAATCAACTTGCGTTTTGTTACCCTCTACTGGTATTGGGGGGAGGGGGGAACATTTTTGAACTCTTTCCCAGGCTTATTTGTTATTTCCCTCAGTCATACTCGGTGCCAGTAAACGGGTCGGGTATATCGTCGGCGGTCTCGTGGCTTCCATATCCCTTCAATTGCCGTCTTCGTGGCCCACGGTACCGGACACGGGCCCAAGCCAGGCCGTCGGCCCAAGTGACGTTCTAGGCGCTTGGTGGCTTGGATTCGCGGTCCACGGCTCGCTGATGGTTCTCGTCTCTCTACCGATGGCCTGCTTCTCCGAGAGTCGCCCCGCGGCCGCCGCCGCCGAACCGCCGCGAAGTATGAGGGGGTCCGGCGGGAGGAGGAGGAGGAGAAGTAGTACCCACACCTTGGAAGCTGAAAGTCAAGTCAAGGCGATCGAGAGTGCAGTAATGACGGCGGCGACCCCGCGGCGGAAGATATCCCCGCAGGTACACGAACACCGGCCCCATACCACCGCCGCCACGCGTCATCGGGAAGCTAGGACGAGCTCTCGGATGCCGACGACCCCGACCTCGACGGATCACAGTCACCACGAAAATACGGTGGAAGAAGCAGAAAATGGGCATATTGCTTCTGTCTTAGGTAAATCGTCGTTTATTTAATATTGATCAAGTTGTAAAAATTTGGACTGGGATATATCCCCATTGCCCGGAAAAGGGGGGGGGGGACATTGGCTTACGGTAAGATTTATCAACTTCGTTACACACACCCCCCTCCCCCTAAGCAAAACAATGTAAGGGAACACACGTTAGTGTTGACCCGTCTGGTTGAAACACGACTTTATCAATGAGGAAAACTGTTGAACGTCCAACTTTTCTCTTGCATTGATAGGGTGATACTGATATCATATATATCACTATAACACGAGGCCAGTGAGTTTACATACTACTGGTGGTACTGCTGATAGGGTGATACTGATATCATATACAAAAAATTAGAATAATTATATAATAATAATTATATAATAATCTCCCCATTTCTGCAGGTTACTTCCGTTCCTTAGGACGTGTTCTTGCCAACCCTGTGATATTAACGCTGTTTTTAGCCGAAAATCTGTTTTACTACGCTGCCTTCGCGGTGGGCCCATACCTGGCGAAATACGTTGAAATTGCGTTCAGACTATCAAAATCAGACGCTCCCTATGTCAAAGGTAAGCTGCGTAAGTTTACGTTAGAGGTAAGCTCTTTACGTTAGAGGTAAGATGTACTACGTTAGAGGTAAGCTGTTTTCGTTGAAATGAGATGAGCGGGGATTATCGGGTGGTTTAACTATTGAGGAATGCAGATGCGG
>JAODAG010348803.1:5396-18050 GCA_027574785.1 Orphnurgus asper
ACTTAACTTCTCTTGAGCTTAGACAAACTTAGTGGTGATCTACTTGATACTTTTGGCTTTTAATACATTTTTTAAGAGTTGGAGGCCGCTGTTTCAAGCTTCAGAAGGTGCGATGTAGGTTAGATGTTAGGAAGAATTTCTTCTCCCAGAGAGTTGTGGATGAGTGGAATAGTCTCTATGACTGAAATTGGTAGAAATTGAGGTCTGTTGGGTTCTTGTGGTTTGGGCTTTCGGGGGACTGTTTATGAGGATTGCTTGTCCTCTCTGACCCTTCTCTCACTAAACTAGACTTGCTAAATGTCGTTCTACTGCGGTTCTCGTTTACGTCGTTTCTAGGCCGCTAACGGGCACGAGGAATGCGTGGATGCCCTCATTCAGAACGAAGCGGAAATCTCCGTCAGAGACGTGAACCATCGGACCCCCTTACACATGGCTGCCACCTGCGGCCACGTGGGTATTCTCGGGGCCCTCCTTCAGTCTGGTACCACCAACCATGTGGATAAGCGGGGCTTCACACCCCTTCATTGGGCGTGCTACAACGGTGAGGAGAGTTTTCGTACTTTGTCGAGTTTATTTACGACAGCTTAATTATAGACCTGTTTATAGTCACGTTCTGTTATGTTACACATGCACGTATTGATGTAATGTTAATTAATGTTTCTTTACCTAAGACTTTGTCTACTTCAAACCACTCTTTATATAAGATATTTTATTTACCAATCGAGTAAGTAGTTAAGAGTAAATGTTATCCAACCACACCAATTTAAGTAAAAACCTTCGTTTACCGATAATATATTTTATCAAACCACTGTTAATTAAATCAACCTTCAATAATCAATGTATCACACCACTCTAATTCAAGTATCTTCATCCACTGAGAGTATATGTGTGAAACCACACTGATACGAGTAAAGAATCTACTGACGGTAAATGTATGAAACCACTCTAATACGAGTACTGAACGTTCGTCTGCTGAGACTATATGTATCAAACCACTGTAATTGTAGTAAGAATTGTGTTCTGCGTACATCGTATCTCTTGTCTACTCGTTCCATTCGTCTCCAGGTCACGAGAGTTGCGTAGAACTCATCTTAGAGCAAATTCCAGAGATGTTTGCCGAAGGGAACGCATTCACAGCTCTCCATTGTGCAGTGTGAGTCCTCCCGGTTCGCCACGTACTGCTTAAATTGGAGGAAAACACACACACGCCTAACTTAGCGACAATGTTGAAGAGGTCTCCGTAAAATATCACAAGATGATATAATAAAGAGAATTACTTTGGAATAGAAGGATAGAGAAGCTAGTGTAAGAGAAGAGGTCACTGTGGGGGCGAGGCTCTAACAAGGCCTGGTCAACCCAAAGTAAAAAAACAGCACAAATACGGTAGATGGACAATTGGCTCTATTGCGTTGATGAATTGTAGCATAAAAACAAGAGCCATTTTTTGGGTTGAGTTGGAATGTGTGGTAGCTATCCTCTGTAACTGATGCTGACATGCTGCTCTGCGGCACTTTTCTGGACCCATACACCAGTCTGAAGATAATATCGCAAACATTCTCGGAAACTCCAGATTTTTATTTTCTCTGCCCGTTAACCGTCTGGGAGCGGTATGTACTGATGAAAGATTCACGGACAAACTGTTAATTACATGTTAATTACATGTTAATTATGGACTAAATATACAAAATGAACCACGCACACCGTTTCCAGTTTGGTCGAGGGTTCTGGCTATACATTGACAGAGTATCATAGGTTAAGATCGAAATGCTAACAAATTTCCAGCTCAATAAGCTGCTTTAAAGTACTGAAGTATTAAATTATATCTCTGGCTATTTTTGGAAATTACAACTTCTACAAATCTACGTGTTTTTAGACACGGAAACCCAAAAGGGGGGGGGGGGTATTGTCGGGGGGAAGAAGGTTACAACGGACGGTGGTGCGACTTGATCTTTACAAGGAATCCGGTTCCTTGTCGCATCGACACGGTTCTGTTCTCCGGTTAGGTGCGAATGTGGGTTTGACGGCGGCCGGGCCAGGGGCCGAGGTTACTAGTCCTGTCCACACTCGACGGGGGGGGGGGGGAGTGGATAAGACAAAAACGAGTCCATGACACGCAAAGATTACGAGAAGCTGCTTTAACTACTGAAGTATGTTATTTATCTGTTTATTTTTTTGAAATCACCGCTTCTACAAATCACGTGTTCGTTAGACACGAAAACCCAAAGAGAGGGGGGGGTGTTGGAAGGGAGAAGACGGTCAACAAAGGCTGCCGTATTCAGAAAGTGTTCGAAATTGGCTCTCAGTGCAATGGTAAAAGTTGCAATTAATGATCGTTGGCGATTAATCTTCATTGCTCTATTAGTACAGTATCCAATTAGAACCCAGTAGACCATATGTCAAAAATTTGTGTGCAATGGCACCAAATGTGAATCTCGTCTTAGTACCAGATGAACAATCTCTACTGTGTACGTAGTTCAATACTATACGAGGCTGCTACCATAAAGAGGGTTCTCGTCATAGTACGAG
Source organism: Orphnurgus asper (assembly GCA_027574785.1). Classification (NCBI taxonomy): domain Eukaryota; kingdom Metazoa; phylum Echinodermata; class Holothuroidea; order Elasipodida; family Deimatidae; genus Orphnurgus; species Orphnurgus asper. The sequence continues at coordinate 7,923 of JAODAG010348803.1, forward strand.
ATCATCAACCCTCATGTTGGAGTGTAACGATGGTTCTCGTCTTAAGACGAGATGACCAGTGACTCTGTTTCTACTCAATGCTAGTTAAACAACACACAATGTTACCGGTGTACATGTATACCACTGGGTTCTAATTGGATACTGCACTAACAGAGCAATTTGGCAATGAAGATTCATTGCCAAACTAAAGAATCCACTGTTCACACTGATGTCGGTCAATTAGTACTCAAAAACATTTATTTTTTGATTTACGACTTTTGTCCGTTTTCTGTCCTCTTGCAGCTTAAACGACAACGAATCCTGCGTGGAGATGTTGATAGAAACCCTCGGGGATCACATCGTAAATCTGCAGGACACCAAAGGAAGGTATGAGCAACTCGATGTTCCGCCCTCGCTGATGCGAGGGATGCTAACGTATTAATAAAATACAACAATTTTTTAGAAAGTGGCTAGCTCATGGATAATCATTTTTGAATTTTTCATAAAGAGAGCACAAAGATGTCAGTTGACGAGGTGATCACATTTTAATACCGATCGGATGAAGTACACCGCTTCTAGAGAGGATGCAAGACATGAGTTTTGTCTATTGGAAATATATATCACATCACATAGAGAGGATTCAAGAGTTTTGTCCATTACAAATATATATCACATTGAGAGGATACAAGACATGAGTTTTGTCCTTACAAATATAGATCACATCACATAGAGAGGATACAAGACAAAGAGTTTTGTCCATTGCAAATGTAGATCACATCACATAGAGAGGATTCAAGAGTTTTGTCCATTACAAATATAGATCACATCACAAGAGTATGCAAGACATGGTGTTTGTCCAATGCAAATATCCATCCCAAGAAGATACCACACAATAACAGACAATAGATTTGTATTATGCCATGATAAATTGCATCGTTTGAATTTGTGAAAAGTTTTGGCCATTTGTCACATATAGTCGATGTAGATTCGATAAAACGTTAAATATTGCGACTGACTTTATCCAAGACAAGTTCTTCCTGTTATTCGACCATACAACGTTGGTTAATTCGCAACATTATATTATTATTTTTTTTTACCTTTTTGTAGTAGTATTATGACTTTCAAACTTAGCAAGCACACGGTCGTTATTCCTCCCGAACCGATTTTTACCGCGGTCGTCGTTCATTTCTCAGGACGCCCCTCCACGCCAGCGCCCTCAACGACCAGGTGGACTGCCTTCAGCTGCTGCTGGCCCACGGAGGCCAGCTCAAGATCTTCGATAACTCTGGGAAGACCTGTCTGATGGTCGCAGCCGAAAACGGTTCCGCCGGAATAGTCGGTAAGGTCGAACTCTCCCTGCGTTCGGTTGAGAGATTTTTTTTTATTTTTTATCCCTGCCGCCGGTTTTAATACCGTATGGACAGACCCAAGTTTCCAAACCCACATTTCAGTTTCACCGTAATTTCTTTTCGCTGTTTCGTTGTAATCTTTTTATGTTTTGAAGGAGAGCAGCGTCGCATCTGGTTCGTTGCCCAGTGGACGCAATGTCAGCTTGAAATCGTTGGCTTTGAATCGATTAGCTTTTAAATAGAGGATTAGTTCCTGCGGCAGCGTTCCGACTCTTTACGAGGAATCCAGTTCCTGTTCGCGTCGACACGGTTCTGCTCTCCGGTCACGTGCGAATGTGGGTTTATGGCCGGGCCAGGGGGCCACGGTTAGGTTTCCAAGTCCAGCACACGCGACAGATGAGGGAGGGGATACGAGTCAGTAATGAGTCCATAAAACCCAAAGGTTACGAGAAGGGGTTCGATATCGGAGGCGAGGGGAATAAACCGCCCCCTTGGTCAGGAATGCGCAGGATCTGGTAAACGGCAAAGTCTTGAATTTGACTCTGGGACTTCAGACTCGACTGGGACAGTTAAAACCTTCGCGCATGGAGACGACGTTGTTGTTGTTTCGCTTGTTTGGACTTGCTCAAATATTTTTGGGGCGACTTTGCCGATCCAAAAGTGAAAACTAGAAGAGACACTGTCAATCAGAAGAATATTCTTACACATTTTACCTTATCGTCATTTATTAGAGGGATTACCAAATAAGGTCGTCAATAATATCGCTGGGAAACCACACTCCAAATTGTTCACCAAATGGAGCAATCTGAGCCCTTCCGTGGGGAACAATTCGCCGACTTGTCAATTTACATCGACGGCGTTTCTGTAAAATAAGTGATCGTTTCCGATGCCCCTCCTCCCTCTACCACCTCCATCGTTCGAAGTGGAAGTCGGTCACTGGTGACGATAAACCGTCCCCGTCGTGGCTTTGTAAAAGTTCGGTCGTATCAGTCGCTGCGAGCAAACATACCCGCTGGTCGGGTAGGAAATCTGTTATTTTCCCAGCTGTTAAAAAATTCACGACACTGTGCCATACGTGCATGGTTCAGTTATTTTTTAAATGATGGGGAATATAACAGATTTTAGTGCTAGGCCAGCTGGTATATTGCTCGTAGTGATTAGTGTGCTTCCATGCGTTAAACTTACCCAGGATAGTGTCTATACAGCTGGTATCAATTAAGCATGAAAATTGTTTTCATTGTACGTTGACCTTGAAAATTCAAACTCTCATTTGGTTGTGGAAAATGAATGTAGAAGTTAATTTGTAATTACTGGTAAAGAGTTTAACTCATTCTACATATATCTGTTATGGACAACGTTAATTCTCTCGGCCTAGACTCTCCCGTTTCATTTTTGATTTGAATAACATTATACTGAGGCCTTTTTATTTTGTTTCGTAAATATTTACCGCAAATTTGAGATTTGAGTTCTGTGAACGTAAAGCAGGCCAAAATGTTCAGCGACGGCTCTTGTATCTTATTCATTTAACGTTTAGCCGGAAAATAATTTGCCTTCATTTTTATAACGACGTAAAACTATTTATTTTTTTTACTTGAGACTGGAATTTCATTTGAACAGTCCGATCATGCCTCTGGATATTTGCTCATAATTATTGAAATGACCCTTGACACGACCCTTATCATGACCCTCAACCAATCTAACTGTATGTGTGGTTTGTTCCTTATATAGATCCCTAATTCAGCATGTAATATACAATTTAGAATCAGCCTCATCACAAATTAGGTCTTTGAAGCTTATGTCGGTGGTACCATGCAGTTAATGAGCAGAGAGAATCAGCCTGGAGTTTCGGAGGAAATGTTTTTCTCTCCCTAAAACTTTTTTTTTTCCCTCTACATGTTTTAGTTTCTTCATTATACCGTTCGTTTTCTGAACAAGAGAACTGGCGTTGAACATAGGTAGATAACGTAAGGTTACGTAAGTTTTCTAAGTTTTCTCGCAACTCAAAAAAGCTGCTTGACCCTTAAAACGACCGGGCCATCCACATTGTGAGGGCGCTGTCGTAGACCTCCATGGCCTTGTAGCTCGGGCCAGCAGCAATTCTACGAGCGGTCTGTAATTTTCAAATAAGACGGCCGTATCACGGTCTTCCGTAGCTTGTCAATGACGTCAGATTCCACCGTGGCGTCATCTGTCCATCGGAGGGAGCTAAACAAAAATTGGGGCAAGCAGCGTAGTGCCGAGGTCCACGTGAGCGAGTCGAGACGTCTCCGTTACTGCTCTCTGTGCGTCAAAGATTCATTCTGTGCGTATAATGTCCGGAGGATTCTAAGGCATGACCTTACTGTCCCCATCGGAATTAGATCGCATCGACAGCAAAACACCATGGAATCCGACCTCTAGAAACTAAGGTTTATCCCAGGGGAAGGGGACTAAGTATCCGTAATCCAACGATCGAAAATACGGCTGTTTTCGATCGGTGTTTTATGAACAGTTAGGTGTGCGTGCATTTGGCGTTTTTTTTATAACGAAAGGCATTGTCATACTTTTTTTTACTTGAACTAAAGTATAAAATAAGATAATGAAGAATATTTTAATGACAAAAGGCACATTTACCCTAGACTTTTGACAGATCTATTGTAGCCAATAAAATAGGCCTATATATCCTATACTACATTTTGTTTGTACCTTCTGTTCGATAATCGTATGCACTCTTAGGTAATTTGCATAAATAATGAGGTCTAATTAGGTCGGTATCGATATATATGTGTGTGCCCTGATTTATTGCCTTTACGTTGTATAAGGTTATTTGTACAAGAAATGCTTAATTTACCTAATTTACCTAAAATATTCCTCATCCATGCACAAAGGTGGGTTAATAGGCATTTGCTGCAGGAGTTAACCTAGATCGTGGGTAGAATGAATGCTTAGGCTATAGGCTTGTAATCTTTAGTCTTAAACTGTGAACGTATTAGAATATCTTGACTAAGCATGGCAGTCATGGAGATTTTAGAACGTAAAATATGTCAGTAGCCAGTTTCTCCGTAATTGGAATGTTCCGAGGAAAAATTGAGTAGAATGAGATGCGTCTTTACGAGTTACTTTAGTTCTACCGCCGTAAGCGTGGTCTATTACTCAGGGCTAGGCGTAGCATATCATTAAAACATTATGTGACCCTTGTTACCCAGACACATTTTCTGTAAGTGAAAGTGTGGCGAGTGAATTTACAAATAAAGCAATAATAAAGTGTAAAGATGCCGTATTCCGGTGTGCATGGTTTAAAGAAATTGTGACTCCTCAAACTGCTTTTATATTTTATTTTTAGTCTGATTTTGGTATTGTCTGCACAGGTTTCCCTAGCGCTTCTTCTTCTAGGTGGTTTTCTCTTTCACTGTGTGTGAAGGTAGAACGGTATCCGCTGCAAACATGATTTGACTGCTTTACTGGCTTATTGTAAAGCCATTAACCTTCTAGATGAGACAGTTTTATGACCAAGGAAACCAACTAACAAGGAAACCACAACAACTTGCTTGGCATAGCTCAGGTTGTGTTAAAGTCACAAGCGTTTATCCAAGCTGTCTCCACACACACAGCGTTCTCGCCCGCAGAATGGTCATTAATCAAGGGAGATTTATTACTCGTGTAGGTTTTAATTACCCCAGTTTTTATGTTCAGACCCCTTTTTTAATTGTTAAGGACTGAGGTCTGGATGAGACTGGTTAAAGAGCAGACTTCATGGCATGTGAAATAATTAACACCAGTCTAATAGGCATGCTAATGCCATTGTTTAGTGACAAAAGGCTTGTACTTAACTTCTTGAGCAGTGTTCATTAAAAAGGAAGAGGAAGTTTAAGGTTAACGGTGATCTATGTGCAGTGAGGCTTGTGCCAATCAGGGGTTAGCCAGGGTTATGATTTTAATGGCTTCCCTTGTATATAGATGATGGAATTTTATTTGGTTTTAAGCTTAGGCCTTTTGTCCATACAACATTGTCAACATGCATACATGATGCTACAAAAACAGGCCTAAAAGTTCAAATGTATGTAAATATCCTATATTTGAAGTGGTCTTTCATGAAGTATACATACCAATCAAAGTACATTAAAGGAAAATGAATGGTTAGGTTGCAAACTTTTCTGTCAGTCATGTGAGTTTGGGTTCGTTCATTAAACGACAGGCATCTAACTTAGTGATTCATTGTGTCTGCATGATCAATTAATCAAACCCGTTAACCCTTTTTTTTTTGTGATCAACTGACCCTGTAGCTATGCATGTCAATTATTTCTCTTGTATCAAGCAGATATTTCTGCTACCATTATGCAAAAATATTGCTATTTTGAATTTTTTTGCAATGGTTTTTGAAAGATGGGTAGTATTTACAATTATTTTGTGAAACGTAATCAGAATTTTTGCAATGTAGATAGCAGCAAATCGACAATGTCTGCTGTTCCTTTTCTGCCAGTTGTTATTTCAAAGCAGAAGTAAAAAACAGCCATACACGTGTTAGGGATCGAAACTGCCACGGCTTTCAAATACTGGCCTACTAAATCCTTGGTCGAAAATTTGCCAAATTTTGAATGAAAACTGAAATTGATTCCTGCCATGATTCCTGCCACAGAAAAATTGAAAGTGACATAGTATCGCCCCACCCCCTAATTATAAATAGACGGACCATAGAGGGTGGTCCAATGGCTGTCAAACGACTTTTGTACCGATGGCCACATTTACACTCGCTGGATAGCTAATCGACCGGTGTGGGCAGCGCTCGGGGTCAAGTCGAGTTTGTTACTGCTCTCGCCAGATCGCTTGTAATAAAATGTTTTACTGCCAAAACGTAGCCCAAGAAGCCGGAAGAGAGGTAGATTGATTCTCCTTATAAACTGCAAATGATGCAAGTGATGAAACCATCAGCAGAGTGCTACTGAACTGTTGGTAACTGTAGCAAGGTCAAATACGGACGGGAGGGGGGCCTCATATGCTGCTCTTTTAAGACATGATATCCCGTAAGTCGGGGGATATATACTTCGTGTAGCAGACCAGAATCTTCCAATGCACAAAACTGTACAGGTAGCAGTTCTGCAAATGTTTACCGACGCACGCAGGACGATTTTTGTTTGTTTTAACGCTGACCCTAATCTAACCCTAGGAGCATATGTACGTATTTATTGGACACATCGCTCGACCTAACCGACGAGACATCTGCTTGTATAGCAGGAGTCGGATCGCTGTTTACCCTTTTCAGATTTTCGTTTCATCCCGGTGAAGATGTAGTTATTACAGTTAAGATGTATAATTGTATTCACAATTTCAGGTCTGCAACAGTGATAAGGTATACCCCAATTAATTAGTTGGGCGTAAAATGCACGTTTTGCACCAGTAATGGGGGGTGGGGAGGGGGGGGTGGGTTTAAATTTAAATTTCTTCAAACTGTCGTTAATGTTGACTCATTTGTTTCCATGCTTCCCCCCCCCCAATGCCTTCACATGCTCAGAGTTCCTCTGTGCCTGCCACATGGATTTGGACGGTCCGAACGGTAAGATCGTCTGGTTTTTCACTTTTGTCGTTTTCTCCTCTATTGTTTGCCTTTTGTTTTTGTTGTTGCTTTTAAAAAAAATCTTCTAAAGCGTTAAAATAAACTTGAAGATTGGCTAAATCTTCAAAAGTAGATGATAGCATTAATTAAACTTGAAGATTGGGCTAAATCTTCCAACGTAGATGGTAGCATTAATTTAAACTTGAAGATTGGGCTAAATCTTCCAACGTAGATGATAGCATTAAAATAAACTTGAAGATTGGCTAAATCTTCCAATGTAGATGATAGCGTTAAAATAAACTGAAAATGCATGTAAATTGCTTCTTTTTCAACAGAAAATAAATTGATATTGACCAAAGTCACTCGCAGTGATCAATTTGAGTAAATGCCTCTTTTTGAGTATTCAAGTATATGAGATCAAAGTTGGTCTCGGAGGGGTCATTTTGGTAAAATTTCTCTTTTCCTGTAATGGCCTTCATTTAGTAATCTCTGAAGGATGTTTGAGGTCAATGGTCTGTTAGGGGTCATTTGAGGTCATCTAAATCCTCAAAATGTTAAAATCACTCAATTATCATTGAGTAGTGTGATTTGCTTGTGGTGTTCAAACATTTTAGGGCAAAGGTCCTTTTTGTAAGAAATGGCTTTGTTTATATCTCATCTTTCTCATAATATTATTTGGTGTTTTTTTTATTGATGTTGATGACCATGGGCACAAATGGGCCCTTGGACAATGAGTGGGCTATAAGGGGATGACCAGGAGATTTAGGTCAAATGTCATTTTGCTGAAAATATTTTCCCCACGGATCCTTTGAAAGTAAGTGTACTCATTGTCTAGATTGCATTGAGAAGTAACTTCTTTCTATGAAGTAATTGAGTTTGCGTCCTACACTTTAGCGGTTAAAACGTATAACATGGCAGTACTACTAACTCCTCAATTACAGAGTCTCTCCGTCTGAAAGTAGATTTTACAAAACCTCCGTCTTTTGGCAATCTGAAAGGCATCATATCGCACACTAACACAATCAGACATATTGGTAAGAATAGCCGGCAGATTTACACGCTTTAGTGTTGTGGTCTTGGCCAATGGCAATTTTCAGTACCCAGATAGAGAGAGGAGTACTCCTGCAAATTTGGCATCATTCTTTACAACAACAAAACAGAATGTTGTTAGTTAAACTTCTTGAACTGTCAAAGACAAATCTGTTTTTTTGTAATCAGATCCTTGCCACTATGTCCAGAAACCATCTCATACTACACACTTTTGAATGGAAGGTGGTACTGTCACACACAATTAATTTAACCCTCAAATGCCCAGGCATCCCTCGTTAAGCTGTTCATGCATGCAAGTCTCCATGGTTTCATAGCTCGGGCAAGAGTGACGTACAATCTGGCTGTTAAAGTGTCGAATCTTGGATGAGATCTCTGTATGGGGTGTATAGTGTGGGAAGTACATATTGAATGAGATCAGAATGCTAAGTAAGAGGATTGTTGTGATGGTGTAGTGTGGGAAGGACATATTGGATTAGATCTCTATATTACGGGTAGAATTCTAAGAGGATTGTTGTGATGGTGTAGTGTTGGTTAGCACATACTGGATGAGATGGCATGCATGGTCTATAATGGAATTTACTTGGCTACTACTCTACTACAGTATTACTAGTACAATTTTTGAAACTAGTTGGAAGATTAACAGTTACCAGTAAGCAGTACATAACTGTAACCTATAATAAATTAAATATAATTTTTGAGCTTTGAGCCCAGGTTGCATTTCTTATAAAGCAGTACTCACTATAGTAATTGGTATATATACTTAATAGTACAGAAGCAGGCAGTGTTTGGCATTCCCATATTTCGTGCACTACGCACGTGTAACGATATGTTAAGCCCTTATCAGCCTAGTCTGCAGAAGAATAGGACACTCCGTCTTCTTAATACTAGTCGTATGATGCTAGTGCTGGCGAAAATATAGCCTTCGCGTATCAATTCCTTTTAGCCACAGAATCTACACGAAACATATAACTCCTTATGAGCCTCCCTTCCATTGAACGTGGAGCTGTGCGGACAACACAATGGGACTCGGCCATTTTCCAGCATAATTGGCGCCAAAAAAAAATGATGTAACCAACCAGTGCACGACAGTAGTTATCAAGTGAATAAAACAATGGGGTGAATTAAAGTAGATTCACAATGTAATTTCTTTCGAGTATATACAATATATTTCCCGTTATTCATTCGTCTGAAACAAACCACAGAAAAACAAGAAAACATGACCTACATTCGAGTTGAACATTTACCGTAGTCTGTTTGCATTTTGGTTTATTTTTAACTTGCTTATTCTGTGTGGTATTTTCACTACATTTTTTGCCATAAAAAAGTAACAAAGTAGCACACACTGTCCTGTTTTATAATTTGATTGCGAAAGTTTTTGCTTCAAGAAAAACGACCAATGAAATTTAGACTTACATAAGTCAGTGGAGATTTAATGCTAAGCTAATAATGGTCTGATACTTTGAAAAACGAACCGTATGAAGGTCCGTTAATAACGGCCATACCATAGCACTGACAATCGTAAAGAGGATCACTCTTTTCTAGGCCTTTTTGACTGAAATCTGTCTTTTTTAATTCAGTAGTGACAAAAGTGCCACCATCAATCTACGTGCTTTCAAACTATAGACCTCCGTAGAAAGGGGACTTATCATTGATATGGTGGAAAATATGTTTTCAGGCAATGTGTTCAAACGAATTTGGTATCAGCAGAGAGCATAATGTGTCATCTAGTCAAAAACGTTAATCCTTAATTAATTGTTTGAATTTATTTTCTGGCCAGCACTAGGGGCCTACGTTTATCGAAACGCTTAGCCATCCGCCTCGAATCGCCCAGATTATCGTAGTATTTTAACTCAAATGAACGGTGATAAATAAGAACAAGATACAAATACGGAGAGAAACTGCTGCTTCCTGCACCTACCCTGGCAGCTAGGATGCAGATGTGACTTAATTCCACCTAGAGTTTAGTAGCCTAATTGTGATTACAGAATTGTGATTACAGTTCCGCGACAATTAAAAAATGCTGCGGACGGGCGGGGGGAAGAATCTGCCGTATGGGATGATTGATATACGGCGTTGCAGACTGAACGAAGGGTTAAATGTGAAGCAGTATCACTCTCAAAATGTTCTGGAAATTCCTAAAGTGTCCCAAAATGGTCACCTCGTCTCCCCCCCTCCCCCCCCCAAAAAAAATTATCACGTAAGTTCCAGAATGGTGACACG
>JAODAG010348912.1:0-20313 GCA_027574785.1 Orphnurgus asper
TTTTGTGGGGGGGGGGGGGTTAAGTGAAGATTACATGTGGCTGCTGCCAGTTCATAAAGACTGGTGTTTAATTAGAATGGTTGTGAACGGATTGCTCATACCTCTTCGATCCAGGGGTGGGTAGTTGACTCTTGGGAAACGCTGCAGACCTGGGTCTTGGGATGCCTGTTCTTTGAGCCGGCCTCACTGGTATGCCCCTCCTACTGTTTAAAGATAAGCAGACTTTATCATGTGTTTCCTAGTACTACATTTTACAGTATAGTATTACAAGAGATTTTTTAAAATATATCGTAAGAATAATCCTTGTAAGTAAACCTTGCTAAATATGATGGATGAACTGATTGATGATGGTTGAAGTCTTTTTAATGTCTAACATTACAAAACTAGGAATGGTCAATCTATACAACGTTTCTGTCCCATGACGTCTCTGAGAAGACAGGGCTCTACATAAACATATAAACAACTTTAAAGAGCCATCACACACATGATATCTTTTTATATAACTTGAATCTATACATTAAACACACTGACGTTGCCTTGTTAAATCACCATCTTGGAACATTTTTACTCTACCGGACTATAACTAACAGTACCCAGTATTATGACATTTTTGTACGGAAACACTCACACGCAGAATTAACTCAATGAAAGTACTCACCTATGTATACATCACCATTGTTTTGTTTGAATCAGAGATAGAGGCTACTTGAATCGTACATAAAAACTACCACAGTAACGTTATCATATCAACATATTATCAATTAAAACTTGACAGTACATTGACTAAGGCTCCTTAAAAACATATACCGGATGGCATACCACTGACCTTGCAATAAACACAGAGATTCATTTTGGAATTTCTGGCTACAGATATCCCAAAATATTCATTTACTATTACTAATATATCGGCATCCACAAGATGATAAGTGTGAATGGAGTGCACCACTTACTTTGGAGTTGGTATCCTTCCAAGGGTGGGTGATGATTGTTTAGGGGATCCCCTAGTTGGTGTGACATGGTTGCCAGCAGGAGCTGTGGGTTCCTTGATTCCAGGATTATTCTCTGTGCATGGTGTGGGTGGGGGAGGGGGAGGGGGTTCATTCTCTATCCGTTTGGCATTATACGTCCGATTCATCTCGGATAAATTGCCTTTAGCATCGGTGGGCGGTTCAGCTGATGACGGCACTGAAATAAATGGCAAATGTTTCGTCCTAAAATGGGTTTCATGTTTCATATTTCTGCTTGCTTTCTATGCCCGATTCACTGTTTATTCAGGCACGAGTACATTAAGAAATCAAGACTTCAAAAGTCATTGGAAGAGTTTCTATGAGTGAAAGAGTGACTACCAGGTAACTGTATGCTGAACTTAATATGTTCTTTATTTGATTACTTCAATGTTGCAGGATGTTTATTTCAAAGTGCTGCAGATTTTGATCTAGGATACGATAGAATTAACACATGACATTTAACTTACTCAAGTTTAGTTTAGTAAGAAAAGGATCACGAAGGACAACGATCCTCACAAAATGACTCTGAAAGCCAAGAACCCAAACCTTAAGGACCCAAATCTCAAGAACCCAAACTGACAACAGAGTCTACCATACTGTAAAAAGAATCTATCAAGAGCATTCTTATAAATACATTTAGACAATACAACTGATTCAGATTATTCCACTCATTCAATAACTAACATCTAACCTACATCGCACCTTTTGCAACAGTGGCCTCAAGTGCTTCTCGACCTAGACTATATAAAAAGCGAACTAATAAAAATATTGAACAATTTTAAGCACCACAAAGTCATCTAAGCTCAGGGAAGTTACATTAATAACTGCATATCCTTTCAAAAGTAGGTATTCCAAGCCTACACACGGCCTAACCAACTACCAGGAAGTGACATCAATTTTAAAAACAAGTCGCCACTTGGCGAGTATGAGCAAAAATCTACTCGCCAAATTGTAAAATTCACTCGCCAATTTCTTAAGCCTAGTATAACGTTATGCATTGTCAACAACAGACAAGTGTATCTGTACCCACATATGCCTAACTGCCATTGCTAGCAGTACAGCATAACGTTAGGCTAGGCTTCAGATAACGTTAGGCTATTTAATAGTGTTGGTCCAATATTGCCATTATCGGTTCCGATATTGTAAACCATGTAGGTTAAACGGTCATAAATTATCGGCTGCGTTCAGATCATCATTATTCATTGTTACCCTCGACGCAATTATGTTGAATAATTCGTGGGGGGGACGTGAACCCTAAACACGACAGCTGCAGCTTACCACGTACAGTATAAAACGTCTTTTGTTCTCTGTGTAAACTCGTATATGTAACTTTTAGTCATATTACTTCCTGTAATGTTTGCGTTCTGAAAAATTATTTCTAGGTATTTCAAACTTACTGTTCCTGATTGAATAAACTACTCTTTCCTAATTTTTAGGAAAGATTTCAAGCATAATTTGTGTGGCAAGTGTTGCTACATTATTATGTCATTTCAACTAATTAGCAGAATAATGTTAAAGCCCCGCCTACATGGAATGGACTCTTCGAATTGTACAACAGGGTTTTGTATTTATTCTGTATAGGCGCGGTCACAGGGAGTAGGCTTAAATTCTGTATTTACTTTCGCCCCGAGCATAAAGAATGGAGTAGGATCAAAGTAGGGTCAAAAATATTCTTGCAATTAGGAACAAATGTTATGGTATATAAGGACGTTATTTCGCGCGATAAAACTGCTGTATCGTTTCGACCTGCCAGTAACATGTGTACAGACAGACGTACCATATGCATCCACATTGTTGTCTTCGAGATTCTAACGTTAGCCTGTATTAGGTTATACAGTAGCATATATAACTAGTCTTACTACTTTGTACATTGCAATGTTCTGATTAAACAAATAGCACATGATCGCTACGCAAAACTGTCATTTGTTATTGTTATTCTCTGTTACGTCCAAAATAATATCACACCACTACGCGTGACGAAAACAGCCATTGTATGTCTGTGATTTCTCTCTCTAGAATGCCACGTGTTTGCAATACATTCAACAGTGGAATTCCGGCCTGCTAAGCTATATCAAAATAATAAGCTATATCAAAATAGTGTTTATGTACAGGATAGAACCAAAGCTAATAAAATAGTTACAAGAAAACAGTACATACAGTATAGCCTACAGTAATATTGCACTGCCTGCCTACAGTGTAGAATACAGTAGTGCTACAGTATACACTATTTTGTCGGTGTGTGTATAAACATTTAGTTTATTACCTTAGTCACCCTTACTACCTGCCAACCCTGCTATTTTCAGTTGTACCTTTAATTAGTTGTCAATGTGAGCCTTTATTATGTTAAATGATTCTTTTTATACATTTTTGGTACATTTGGTATTTAGTACAATAGGATCATCGGCATGAATAGTAAACAGGTCCTCCATATTCCCACCCAAACTGCAAACACCCCTTCCTCACACAAATAAATGCTACAAGGCAAAAGTCATAGTTACAGGGTGAAAAGATGGAAAGGAAGAGGGTATGATACATCATCACAACCCTGGCTAGTACTCACAGCTGGTAGAAACAGATTGTCTACAAAATTCAAACAACATATTAAATATCAACATGATGCAATCTAGGGGAGCAGCAGTCAACCTGTCAGATACCCATAGTTATAAACTGAAGAAATGTAACATAGTCTCTTAGAGAAGAGACCTCTTATACAATAAACAAATGGCAGTACAGCTGAAGGGGGAATACAGTCAAGAGGGAGGACCAAGCAGGTTTAGGATAGGTCCATGCAGGTTTAGGATAGGTCCATGCAGGTTTAGGATAGGTCCATGCAGGTTTAGGATAGGTCCATGCAGGTTTAGGATGGGTCCATGCAGTTGTGAGGGAGGGCCACACAGACCAGACTTACCCAGGGCAAGTTTAGGAAGATCAGAGGGCTGTAGATGATCTCCATTGTTCATGCCAGAGCCCATGCTAAGTTTGGCTCCATAACTATGTCTCCTATGATCCTCTGTAATATAGAACAGCTAAAACTAATACTGTAGCTGATGGCATTAGTGGCACCACATGACATCTGTACAAGCAAGACTTGCATATAGAGTTCATCAAAATTTCAATTGCAGAATAAATGAATTTGAAGTACTAAAGACCGACAGTAACGTGCATGAGAGTGAAGTTCCCACAGTTAGTATGTATTGCTACAATCTCCCACAACTACTTGAATATTGGCCTGGTTACATCTGCTGCAGCTATCGCCAGTGATGTCGTCGCAACTATACCAAATGAAAACTGAAAACTGTTGCACAAGCAAACTAGTTGTGCTTATAATATCAACTTAACATCACTCAGCATTAACAGCTTGATTGTTGTGGTTTCGTGTTAGGCGATCTATATGCTATGTCTACCCAATAAGATACAGTTCAGCGGTTATAACGACTGAACTTCTGTCTAACATAACGTAAGTCACGCCTAGAGTATCAAATGATACAGTCTAATTGAAAATATTTCCTATGCTAGTAAACATCAGGCATCAAAATGAGTAATGAAACATTTATCGGTGTAGCAACATGGCCTGTCCGTCCCCTTGCATATGAAACAACCCCATATCTTTGAACATATCTTAACCAGGCGTAGGGTGCGTACCATACCAGAAGTCATGGTTGCTCTCTGCTCGAAGCCGGTTTATACCAGGCTACCAAAATAATGGTTCGAGAACTGCCACATGCATAAATGCCATATGTGAAATGAATGATAAGAAGTAGAAAGTTATGAGTATGCATAGTTCATATTTTTGAGTCATTCCAACATCTACCACAGCACAGTTCCAGTAATCTCCAGTAGTGAATACTAGAAGATCCACTCCTCAATATAGCTATGAGCCAATTTTGTTAAGGGAAAAGCATTAAGCCTTAAGCACCGAGTCTCTGCATGACACACTCTTGTTTCATGCAAGCTTGTGAGAGCAGTCACAAACACGTCTCAACTCGCTCGCGCGGACCTCGACACTGGGCTGCTTGCTAGGGTCATCTGCCATGGCTGCCATGACGTCATCAATGAATTATGGAAGCCGACACACGTAGCCGTCAGATTTGTTACCCCGATCGTATACACCGCTGGCCCGAGCTATGAAACAACAGCTGATTCATACACATACAGATCGATCGGTAACGCCGTGGGCCGCTCGGCATTAAAGGGTTACCTGCTTCTCTGGAACCCAGATTCATATCTTCCAACTGGGACTTGCAAGGACTACCTCGCTACCAACTATAACGGGTATGCCAATGTAATTATATACCTTTAAGCACACTACAAGAAAAACTAACAAAGTAAATTAACCTAATTATATTACACGACTCAGGCTTACAGTACTTCTCCCACGTTGCATGGAAGCCCAGCTCTGTGGAATTAATTTCTACAAAGCAATGTTATGACAACTTTAGAGCTAATTAAGGCAACCAGTTGTTCCTCTTTGCTGTTCAAATGTATTGGCCTACAAGCAGTGTACTGATGGATTAATGACATAGGCAGCATTGTACCTTTTATTTCATTGCTGTGTTTTGTTGCTCTAATGATACTGACCCTTTTTAACTCTTTCAAAAGAAGGTCTCCTTCTCACGACTCCTGTAGCTGCTGGTATCTTCTCCACATCACCCTTCTCCTCTGTCGAGCCCTCCATGCTACCCTGACTGGATGTTCTAGAGGATGCTGGAGAGACTGCCATCTTCGTCATTGGGGAGGTCCCTGGAGACTGATGAAGGGCTTGACGTAAACCTTTGACGAAACAATAAGGAAAGCAATTTAAGATGGTATTCTCAAGATATTTCAAGTGAGTACTAAATACTCTGCATGATTAGGAACTTGACTAAATAATGATCCAGCTCCGTGGAGCTGATTGGCCATTCTGCTAGAGCTATATATGCTGTAGGATAGCACATCCAGGTAGTTACACCATTTGATAATAGCCTAACAATGTTATTCACCAGTTTTGGGTTTTGTTGAAGCGACAGCAAGTGAAGATCACATATGTTGGTCTCTTAGAATCCCCATTATAAAAAAAACTTTTATGAAATAAAAAAGACCTTTAAGTCATTGCTTAAACGGCGTGAAGAGTTTGTGGATTCGTTGATTCCATGTTTTCCATGTTGTTTGGTGTGATTGCCATTCAAACTTTATTGCCATCTTTCACTATGTAGCAATTTTGAAAACAACTGCTCTTCCATCTGTTCAACATGCATATATATGTATGCATTAAACAGTGACGATGTACAGCACATTTATTACAATCAGTCTATAATCATCCGAGCGGTGAAGGATCTTTCGCGTTAAAGAGCCAATGACAAGTAAGACCAAGTAAGTAATAGCACAGGTTCTCAGTAATGGCAAGGAAGAGCCTACTTCTGATGGTGCAGTGAAAACAACGGAGGAACAGGACACTCAGGCTGAGAGGTTTTCAACACAATCTGCTGCATATTAGCAAAGAACAGATTTGCTAGTTCGCTACGGTTTTTCTGTAGAAACATGACAATAGAAAACCATAATCGATTTTAGCCTTTTCCCAGAGATTCTTGCCACTTTTATAATATAGATTTGTATCGAGCATGAAGAAGGATAGGGCAGTCTCTGACAGCTGTAGAGATGAGCTTGTGGCTAATTTTGCTTCATCTATCCTTAGCAACCACTGGGAACAACATTCCCAGGCTTAACTCGGCAGTTTATGGGGAATCATGTGATCCTCTAAATACTAAATGTCAATAATAAGCAGGCTTGTCACACTTTTGAAGCAACTAGGACAAAACGGATCGCCAAACTGCACAAGTAAATCAGCTACTAAACATACCGTCCATTTACTTACTTTCTTCTTGCATTTTGGCAAGTATCTGAACATCTGTGACATCTTGTAGCCTTGTAAAGAGTTTCTCTTCCAAACTAGTCTTTTTCTCGGGGGTCTTCTGAGAGAGGGAGCTTGCTGGCTCCAACTCATCTGCAAAGAGATACAGCGAACTGAACAGATTGATGTGAGCATCAGCAGACACACACTGTATCTATGCACACGAGTAGCGTATTTGAACACTACGGTCTGTTTCCACCCCACGTACATCAAACTGATGTGAACTTGGCTGTGTCTAGCAGTTAGTGCAGAACTGCATCCTTGCAAGCAGTCCCATGCAGGGTTGCCAGATTGGCTTTGTTTGGCACAAAATTTTGCTCTTTCTGGCATTGACTGGCACCAGAAAATCCTTTTGGCAGCTTGGAGCTTTTCTGTGCTAATTTGGCGCTTATTTGCCCGATGAAATTTGTCCACTGAAAATATAATACATTGTATTCATTGTCTTTTATTGTATTTTTCATAACCTTCTTTGCTATGTGGCCCACTTAGATTTTATGTTAGTTGGAAACCGAAGTTGCCTTTGTAAGAGAATGGTACATTGTTATGACGTAATACGTAAGATCATGTGCATGAGTTACTGGAGGGATCGTACGTACAAGGCATGCTACTGTACTTACTGCATAGGAATGATGATCATTTGAAACTCAACCACCAAAGCACTAATATCAACAGGCAACCAATTTACGTGCACTTATAACACTCCTACAAATTCACTTGAAAGCAGGTTATCAATTGCAATTGTATCATGTGGATGCAGCCTAATGACTGAAAACTGCATTAAAATAATTGCTCCAGGAATTATTATGAACTAAAAAACTCAAAAATGCATTAAAATTGACCTGCTTGGACATCCTCAAGACAGGATTTGACAGCCATTAGCCTGCTTACAGTATGACTGATACCAAACACATCACTGCTCAATTCAAACCTCTTGATTTATGTGATGACTCATACAGAAACCAGGCATGATAAGTTCAAATGCCTGCAGGGAAATAACCTTCCACATGGTTCATCCTATATATTCCAACTGAAATGCTGCTGAGCTAAATTATTACCAATTAGGGGAAAAGTTTTGCCCTCTGTCCACTAAAATGGGTTTTGGGGATAATTTGCTGGCAATGTGACCTATTTTTTATCTTAATTATAAAGACTATTCCTAACTTGTGCAACACTTTGCTTGTTGAGACAGACAACTTGCATTTTAATATTGCTAGGCTAGTAGGTCAGCTGAAACAATATGGGAAAATGAAATGGCATAAAAAACTGACCTAACAAGACACTGGATTCATTAGATACGATACCGATATTTGTAAACCGTGTTTGTTAATGAGCATAAATTATTGGATGCATTCGTATCATCATAATTCATCGTTACCCTCGACGCATTTATAATTGAATAATGCATGGGGGGCATTTTTAAGTCGTGAACCCCAAACATGACAGCCGCAGATTTAACTTTTTACCACATAAATGCTAACTTTTTCGTAAAAACATTGTTTGTAAGGAATCAAATATTGTTTGATTACTGTATGACTCTAGCGAATCTAAGACGAAATATTTAATACATTTAGTATAGGCTGATTTTGAAGTTCAATATCAGTTCGAAACTATCGGCAATGAGTACAAATTTTGTCGATACCGATATTCAAACAATTAATGACAATATCAGCCGATACCGATTGAAAACTGATAATCGCCCCAACGCTAGTATATTGACTATGATGAATTGATTGAGGAATAACACTCAACATAAGATCACTCTGTACAGTATCCATCAAATACAGAACACTACAGTAACATATGATGCTATGTCAATTTGGTACGAGACACTGCATCGCTGTAACTGACCTCCATTAATTTGTAGTAGAAACTTACATTCCAATGTTTTTATAGTGCCACTACTAATAATAATAAAGCTAGCCATGACAAATTTAACAGGAAGTAATCTTCTAGGATACTGTATAAGGGTGAGAGCATAAATTGAGCACCTTATCAGTCCTCTGAAAATTCATTGCGTTATGTCATGGCAGTGCAGAATTGTAATTGGGCTTACAACGACAGGTAACATCAGTTTCACCGGACATTAATAAGACTATTATTATACACTAACTGTAGTATGGACTTTTTCTGTACATTATAGGCTGCCTAAACTATATGCTGAACCACAATATCGCAGCACTTAGTGCACCGACCATTCACCTAATTGCAACTTGTTTCGTTACTGTAACAATTAATGAATGCAGAACTAAATAGTACGAGTAGATTACTGATGTGGTAACCCATGGCTTGCATCTATTCAACCTCATTTCGATATACATTACACTTACAGTACCACTGTGAAGGAAATCTAAATCTGCATTTGAGCATACCATCTAGTACATGTATATACTATGCCTATGTTATCATGACAAACACAATGTCATGTAATGAATGTTAAAGGATTCGATAAGGTGCCAAAATTTATGCTCGCCCGTTAAAAAACTCAGGCAGTTGCAGCAGGTTATATCTTACACCATTCTTCAGTTTTCTTATTATGTAGATGAGCTACAGTACCGTTCCATCCCAATTGACAATTGAACTCGTCCGCGTGGATTAGTGCACAAATGTGTGACTCAGTATCTACTGCAGACAGTGCTCATTATAAACACATATTATTCTTACAAAATATTAACCCTGTAAACATATTCCCATTGAATGTTTGTAGATGTTTACATGTTTACATAATCGCCCCAACGCTAGTACTGTATATTGACTATGATGAATTGATTGAGGAATAACACTCAACATAAGATCACTCTGTACAGTATCCATCAAATACAGAACACTACAGTAACATATGATGCTATGTCAATTTGGTACGAGACACTGCATCGCTGTAACTGACCTCCATTAATTTGTAGTAGAAACTTACATTCCAATGTTTTTATAGTGCCACTACTAATAATAATAAAGCTAGCCATGACAAATTTAACAGGAAGTAATCTTCTAGGATACTGTATAAGGGTGAGAGCATAAATTGAGCACCTTATCAGTCCTCTGAAAATTCATTGCGTTATGTCATGGCAGTGCAGAATTGTAATTGGGCTTACAACGACAGGTAACATCAGTTTCACCGGACATTAATAAGACTATTATTATACACTAACTGTAGTATGGACTTTTTCTGTACATTATAGGCTGCCTAAACTATATGCTGAACCACAATATCGCAGCACTTAGTGCACCGACCATTCACCTAATTGCAACTTGTTTCGTTACTGTAACAATTAATGAATGCAGAACTAAATAGTACGAGTAGATTACTGATGTGGTAACCCATGGCTTGCATCTATTCAACCTCATTTCGATATACATTACACTTACAGTACCACTGTGAAGGAAATCTAAATCTGCATTTGAGCATACCATCTAGTACATGTATATACTATGCCTATGTTATCATGACAAACACAATGTCATGTAATGAATGTTAAAGGATTCGATAAGGTGCCAAAATTTATGCTCGCCCGTTAAAAAACTCAGGCAGTTGCAGCAGGTTATATCTTACACCATTCTTCAGTTTTCTTATTATGTAGATGAGCTACAGTACCGTTCCATCCCAATTGACAATTGAACTCGTCCGCGTGGATTAGTGCACAAATGTGTGACTCGGTATCTACTGCAGACAGTGCTCATTATAAACACATATTATTCTTACAAAATATTAACTCTGTAATCATATTCCCATTGAATGTTTGTAGATGTTTACATGTTGTATAATGCATGACTTAAAGAACAGAATACAACTGTACAAAATATTGATCAGAGGTTCATTTGGAATAGGGGATAGGTGGTACTCATGGTTGGAACTTGTAGGGATACTAATAACTGTAAAATAAACAGTTCTATTGGTACCACTAAACTTATAATCATTTTCTTGTAGGAAAATAATCATCTGACATAGTAATGTTGTATAGTAGATTAAATGAATCACAACATGCTATGTATGGTATCTCAATGTTTACTCAGAGGGCTCCTTGTTTGGCAAAATTACATTATGAAAGAGAAAAAGTGCAAAATTTGTTCAGTGTGGTTCAAGTCATATCTTTTCAACCGACAGCACTAGTGTTGGGCATATATTGCCAATATCCGATATTCCAAGCACAACATCGGCCAATATCCGATATTGTAAACCGTGCTTGTAAATGGTCATAAATTATTGGATGCGTTCAGATCATCATTATTCATTGTTATCCTCAACGATATTTGTGGAATAATTCGTGGAGGGGACGTTTTCAAGTCATGAACCCCAAACACGACAGCTGTAGCTACCACGTATGAAATGTCTTTCATTCTATGCGTAAACTAGTAAAGTAACCTCTAGTCATATTACTTCCTGTAGTGTTTGCGTTCTGTACAATTATTTTTCGGTAATTCAAACTTACTATTCTCAATTGAATAAGCTAAATTCTTTCCTACCCTTTAAAAGTTAAGAAGATTTCAAGGATAATTAGTGCGGCAATTGTTGCTTTGTATGTGTTTTGTATTTATTCCGTATAGGCGCGGTCACATGTTCTTTTGGTGGATACTGTACTTCATCCAGTCAGCCATACATGATTTTAATCCAAGCGATGACATAGTACAAAATATATTTCTGGTACTGACAATCTCAAATCCTATTGTGTTTTGTGCTTTCCATCCGGTGTCTTTGTTTCTAAATAATAGCGGACAAGTATGGGAGGTATCGTGGTTAGGCAGAGGGGGAATTTTGAATTGACAAAGTTTAGCCGGAATTTGGACGAGTTGGACGGATTGTGGACACGGACGAGTGTCAACACGGACGGATTGGTATTGTAACGAAGTCCAATTATGATCATGAAAATAATACTACTAGCTAGACACAAAGTAGGTAGGTATTACTTCACGGTTCTTTGAGGAGATATAAAAATTGAAATTGTGCTATAGTTGAAGAAATGGAAGTTCATTACTGATAGAGCTGTTGCACATAAACACAAAATAACACACACATACCCCATGCGTAGTTCATCGAGCTGGTTACCGACTATAGATATTCTTTCTATGGCCTTTAAAGCTGTGTGTAGATTTCAAGTGTATTTATGTTTTTATGTATGTTGTACATGGATTCGTAAGTTCGTAGCACAAAACTTGACGTAAAACTCATAGTCTATACTACCTAGGCTACATGAAGGTGTGAATGTTGAAACATCGTGTAGAAAAAAATTCTTTGGATTCCAAAACAATATGCAAAACTTAAACCGCTGTGATCAATTCCAAAGATATCTAACATACTCCCCAATGTTCATCTTAACCCATCTCTTTTATTCAAACCTATTTTAAAGCTATAGTTCCATCTTAATAAAAGCCTACCAAGTACTGCAGTATATAATACTCAGTAGCATTTTCTTCCATACTCACTAGCCAAAAACATGATCTCTCTTATGTATGTATACATAGGTTCAATTGTAATGCTGCTGGTTAGAATACTTCATACATCTAGATTAATCTCTCTCTCTCGCTTATGTAAGTATACATAGCTTCCATACATACATAATGCTGCTTGTTAGAATACTTCATACATCTAGATAAATTTGTTGAATTTCCTTCTTATTCACAAAGTGATTTGACAATAGGCAGTGATATTACACAACAGGTACCTGACATACATCTAAAAATGGTAAATAGGAAACAATAGGAAACAATTCAAGGCCTACCATGTGCGATTTCAGCTTCAGGAATGGGCTGTGGCTTTGAAAGATTAAGAGAATTCCTGTTAGCTGCAAAACAAATAAAAGTGGCTAAATAATTAGTACATAAAAGTGACAACAGTATAAAGTGAATGATACAAGTCGTGCATTACAGAAAACCTGTTATTGTGCAGCAGCTTGTGACCCATCAGAAATTCAATAGAACTGATATGATGTTCAATCTAGACCTCATTGCTGAAGCAGTCAGTGTGCAGTAATAAGCAGGTCCAATACTGCAACATGATGCAGTACCAGTAGAACCACTTAATCGTGGACACCACCTAATCTCAGACACCACCTAACCTCGGACACCACCTAACCTCGGACACCACCTAACCTCGGACACCACCTACCCTCGGTCACCACCTAACCTCGGACACCACCTAACCTCGGACACCACCTAACCTCGGACACCACCTAATCTTGGACAACACCTAACCTCGGACGTTGATGCGCTTGTTTGAATTATTCAGAAACTACTGACCAGATCATGCTTTCGTCCCAGCAGCAGGTGGCCATATCAAGGCTTATATAATGCAGAAGAAACAACTAACATGAGTATTTGTAGTTGTTTAATGGGAGTTTCATGGTGTACTTTCTTAGTTGTACGGCTTGAATTTAACCCTAAGAAACCTACAAGAATTTAAACAGGAAGGTTTTGCTGTCATATATACTTTGCAGATGCCTTCAAAATACAAATCAAAATGACTTAAATACTTTTAAGCACCATTACAAAAACTTACATGTTAAGGCATACAGCATTCAAACATGTCCGTACTACCTTGTGTCCCAAAAATTGTAGCAAACCCTGCTTGAGGGTGTGTTCAAGGAAAATATTATTTTGTTCTTACATTTCACATGCACTTTGGATAATTACAGCTGCGATTCCTTCATTCTTTGGTGAAAATTAGAGTTTTCTCTGGTGAAATCATGAAGGTGAAGGATAATATTTATATCAGCAAAGCAGAAGTCCAATCAATGGTACAGTAGCTATCATAGGCAAAACATAGTATAGCCAATTATAAACGATACATACTATAAACAGTTCAACAATGACAGGTAAAAAGTATCACCTTTCATTTCAAGTTTCAATAGAGCAACTGTACTTAGTCCCTGGAACACACAGTACATACATAAACACTTACATACTACACAAGCATTGCACAAGAGAGAACCTGTGGAATCGACTACTTCACCTCTTGAGACTTCATCCAGCTTGGCAAGTAATGATTTTCTAGCAGATTCCATGTCATAGTTAGGTTTCTCAAAGTCTTGACGGATCCAGTCATAAGGGCTAACAGACTTCTGGTCTGGGGTTGGAGCCTTTAAGGGAGATGTATACAACCTGTCAAGAACAATTTCACCAAGTAAACCATATTTGTATCAAGAACCAATAGGCCTTGCTACTTTAGCACTACATGCTGGTAAAACACACTGCCAAGGAGTGCATCGGCACAGTATTTCACCTACATAATAGCAGAGATGGAGTATTATAAGCGATCCTGGTGCACCCAGGCCATTTGGCTTGTGCCTATGTGGCAACATCATTTAGACCCGCAGGGAGTTCATAGCGCAGAGACGAACCGATTAAAAAAAAGTTTTGTGCACAATATATCTTATTGGGTCATGCGCCATATCTGCTGCCTAATGACGGGGGTAACATACATAAGAATGACAGAACACTAATGGTCATGGGAAATAGTTACGCTTTGTCAGTAACTTGTAGTCAGCCCTAGTCGGCACTGATACAAATTGTTACCTTACTGACCGATACTTGCCAGACTTTGGGACTAGTAATGTATATATCATTTAAAATGCACTTTGCTCATGCCAGTAGATTGCTGAGATTACATGGCCTTATGAAGTTACTTTATTCAAGTACTAGTACCATTAAAAAGGTTGGGTCATGACAATCTGTATAAAGTGCCAAGCCTACAGTAGTTCTTGAACAGGTCCTAGCATTTACGATTACACAAAACTCTAAAACTAGGCCCTTGTTTCTGATATGCAAGTAAATCTCAATTATCTGGTATAGAATGTACCAGATTCTCTCACAGTCACAAGTGTTCATGAATACTCACAAAATTACACAGGGGGAAATATCTAGCACTCGATACATAACATTAACCTTTTCTGAGGAATACTTTCATTTGCTGGTAGAAAAGAGGCGACAAACATTGATGGAACACTGTATGTACTGTTCCATTTTCAAACTGATAATTCTGTACCTATATTGATCTGCTGTAAAACATGTGCTATGCTGTACTGCATGCAGAGAGCAACCCTGGTGATAGTTACTATACTGTAGCAGCCTTTGGTAACAATTAAACTGTTAATCTGGGAATTCTGTTCATATAATTCCATGTTTGTGTATCATAGTTTTCATCTTGTGACTATGTAATCACAATTAAACCACCAATGTTA
The DNA here is from genome assembly GCA_027574785.1 of Orphnurgus asper. NCBI lineage: Eukaryota > Metazoa > Echinodermata > Holothuroidea > Elasipodida > Deimatidae > Orphnurgus > Orphnurgus asper. The sequence continues at coordinate 15,063 of JAODAG010348912.1, forward strand.
CAATGGAAGTTATCGCCTAGATACGACTGCACTGTTTAGCATCAGTAGCAATCCTTCACATCGGGTAGCAATAAGTAATAAAAAGTCAGCTCAAGGCATGCAAAAGAGGTCAACCATCGATGAAGAGGTCGTGAGAAGAAATAAGTCTTCAATCAATACAGACGACATTCAAAAAGGTAGTAAACATTGTACAAAGACACGCATAACAACGAAAATACATCTAGTTGACAATTTTGGCCCATTTCTCGAAGGTATTTAATAAAGTGATTGTACATACAGTAACAATGTTGTATTTTGCTATTTGTGTCAATACCCAGGGTCAAAACTAAAGTAAATGTGTGCAATGGGATCGTCATTTAATTAGATTTTCTTGTATTCATTTCCAAATTTGGGATTTACTTGCAAGGTGGAAAACTGGGCCCAGCTTTGGAGGTTGTGTAATGTACCATTATATTCTAGGACTCATTTAGGCCTAGGCCTAAGTTTATATGCGAGATCACAACGCTGCAACTTGTACTAGAGTTACTCTTAACGATGTACTGCAATAGTTGCAGTGTAGTTGCATATTTCTTAAGTGAACTATAACTATAGTAGTACTTAAGTAGTAGTAATAGTAATACTACTAGTACTAATACTGATAGTACTAAGTACTACTGTAGGACTGGCATGGCAGTGGTACTATTACTAGTATTAGTAACTAATGGCCGAACGCTAAATAATTAGCAACTAAAAAATAAGCAAGTAAGGCACATGCCTACCCCAGTAGACTTTACACTATGAATATGATACGAGCTACGACACAGCAATGATAATTAATAATAACAATACGCATAACCTAGTATAACAATATTAATATTATCAACTTGCAAGTGCCCGAACTTTATAATATGCGATGCCAATGGCTAGGCCAGCTGCCTAGGCTAAATTAAATATTAAAACAACACCATTTCTTTACCAGCTGTCTTCATCATCAGCATCTGACTGAACTTCCAGATCACCCATACCGTCTCCCACACTTCTGCTGTTTTTCCTCATCTTCGAATTGCCGTCAAGTAGTGATGTCTTTCCGTCAGTTTCTGTACTATTTTCAGCCGGTGAGTTTTTTTGGTGCAGTGAAATAACGTTAACGTTAGTCAACCGAGTGTTCGAGGAAGGTGTCGTTGATGCCTTTTGACGTAGAATTTCGTTTTGTTTTTCAAGCTTTTGTACTAAATCTTGTAATTTTCTGACTTCGTCCCTCTTTTCGGCGCTGCACTCTCCCGGGTCACTCATTTTTCAACGAAGATCTTTCACGAATCCCGCGATTCAGAAGCCTGCCAAGAAGCAGTGAAGCACTGGAGGTACCGCTACTCGGCGCTAGTCTAGACTACTACTACTACTCGTAGTAATACAGTAGTACTACTACTACTACTACTTAGTACTATACTAGTAGTACTAGTAGTAGTACTAGTAGTACTTAGTAGTACTCCTCGGTACTGCTACTAGTACTGAGTATTACGGTGTCATATTTTACTGTACATCCTCGCAATTAAAACTTGATCACATCGGGTTTAGAATTGATTTTATACAGTTTGTCAAGACAAAAGTTCCAATGTATTTATAAGTGAATACCTTGATATTATCAGTTCTAAAGTTAAAACCTAGTCTACAGAAGAAGCTCGGTTTGGGAACAACTCCGCCATTGATCATTACAACAACAACAAGAACTAACAAATTCCGAGATATTCTTCCAAACCAGATACAGTAAAGTTACAAACCGGAAGAATCTTCAAGCGCCCGCTATATGGAACGCGAACGGGATTAATTGTGACCGTGGTTTAAATTAATCTCAACTTACTAGGATGATATATATTTTAACGTATGCTGTATGTTATTCCAAGTTATTACGCTGTCATCTACACTTACGTTGGCGTCTAAAGTTACGTTGACAAATTATCTGACATTGCTTTTTAAATGCACGTTGGTATCTAATTATACGTTGTCATCTAACTTACGTTGATATCTAAACTTACGTTGGTGTCTACATTACTATAATTACGTTTGTATTTATGAGTTACTCATTGCTATCTCGTCTTACGTTGATGTATGTTGTTATCTACGGTGCTATTTACTCTTACGTCGGTACCTAATCATTTTACGTTAGTATCTATACTTACGTTGGCATCTAATCAATACTTACGCTGGCATCTAATCTGACGTTGTCATCTAAACTTACGTTATGATCCAGAGGCTAGGCGGATCCCTATTGAAAATCTATAAGCAAACCACACATCGCACATCAAAAGCCATATTTTCTTATTATATATTGTAACAAAAACTAGGAGTTCCTAGGACTCTTGAGTTGTTGTTCAGGTCATTAAATTAGCCAGGGTCGCCGTTAATAACAGGGTTTACTTACTCCCTTCTCTTTATGTCAGGGCGTGACAAAAGGCAGTCAGTTACGTTTATAAATTTATGACTGATAAAGATGCCCGGCTATACGGAAGTGGAACGTAGATGTTAGCCTATATACCTGTTGATTAATTATGTTCATTAGTAGGGTTCTATGTATAAGCTGTCCTTCATCGGACCGCTTTAGTGAGGTCGGTCACGCAAAGTTCAAAGCCGTACCAGACGGAAACGGGTGTCCTACTTTTGAGACTATCCCTGTTTTCTGAAATTTAAATCACTTGTAATGTATTTTTGAACAAATGCTCCTATAGAATGTCCATATGTTCGGGCAAGCTTAAACATCAACTGTGTATAACGAAACTCATGCTAAGAAAACATTTCCCCTTATGGATCGCCGTCGATTTGTCCGAAATTCGAAGTTTCTTCAGATTTGGGGTCAAGTTCCCCTTGAGATTGGGTCACTGAATGTTTTACTAATAAGTATTGAGGCGGTGTGGACCGATAGTGGCGTAGGCTACTAGTACACAGCGTAGCTAAAGCCTGGAACGGTATATTTTCTAGATTATGTATGACTAACCCAAAACTCCTCCCCCCTCCCCCAAAAAATGATATTTTTCGAAATTCTGGTGGATACGGTAGGCCTACATTCCAGAACAGTGAATTTCGCATATTTTGCGATATTTAATTTAGGCTATACCGTACTTTATTGTATTTAATGGACACTGAATCCGTACGTTCGGGCGGCGAAGGCACGAGTCACGTTTTGCCAGAATCATCAATCATTTTGCAGCTATTTCGAGGTTCCTGTCAGTTATTTGGTTACACAATTACTGTCACAATCACTGAATGCGCACTGACCTAGTCTTTGGATTTTACGATTAATTTCGCTTTTCACAGTCTTTTCACTCACACAGTATAATGTGGAGAGGGAGCTCTCAATTCATTCGAACTCGGAAAATAAACAGTGACCAATACTGGTAACCGAGAAAACCTAAACAAAATAGAGAGACGCAAGCCAGTTACCCGTTACACTCCGTTCACCAGTTTCCAGAAGGTCGGACACATAGTAATTAATGATACTACCCAGTCGGATATCATTATTATCATGATTTGCCAGTCAGACTACCCAGTCTGATATCATTACTATATTTGACAGTCGAACTAGTACCCAGTCGGATCATACCAGTACTATTTTTGACTGTCAGTTCCATTGAGGAGGGGGTGGGGGACGTGGAGTCTATATACGGCTCTGCTGGGAACCAGAGTCGTATGTGAAACAACTATATAGTTTCAGCGCTGATGTTTACATCGCCATCATGTTAGACGTCATGGTCGCCGTGACGCGCATCGTGACCATAGAGTGATTGGGTCAGAGAAAAATGTTTAAGTTGACCTAATTATTTATTTTCTCGGTGTGTATTTCTTCAAATGTAAAACACAGTGGCACCCATGAACAAGTAATTAACAATTTCTTTATGAATATCAAAACGTTATTAATAGTAAGATCGGTTAGAAAACCTCATACTAGCCTCTTAAAAAGTCCTGTCCGTGTTGGTCGTGAATGTGAACACCGTGGTTGAAGCAAGCCACCATTGTTCATAAATTAACGACGTTCTTTGTATCTGTACATTTCGACGAGTTTTTTTGAGGAAGTGAGGGGAGCATTCGGTTTTGGGAATATGTAATCAAACGCTACGCCTACAGTATTGAACAAGACTAGGAAAGTAGTTGATTAATTAAACAGACCACTGATGAGGTGAGGGCGCTCTCAGTTATCCGGAATCAGAGCCGTATAATTAATAGATAATCAGAAACTACGGTAATACTACTAACTACTACTAACTACTACTAGTCATAGGTATTGAACAAGACTAAATTTGTACCGAGGTAATCGTGTAGTCGTCCATCCTACACCAAGAATCGCTATTTAACGCCCCCATCCGAAGTATAAAAGTAGTATTATCATCGTATTATTAGTAGTACGTCATCTCATATTACGACGAATAGTACTGACCATCAAGTAGAACATCATAAAACTCTCATTTTGGCGTTCCATAAGCATCTACGGTAAAGTTGAGTAAACGCATTGATAATGATATGTATTAATGTTATGTACTACTTCCGTACTTCTCATTCAATGTTTGAAATAAATCTACGGTAAATGTGGTGCTTATGCGATCTGATTGACTCTGCTGTGACACGTCAGTGTGTGTCCTTACTAAGAAGAGTCAAGTGCAGTCAGTTACAAAGTTAAGCAAGTTAAGGCAGTAGCCTAAGTTTTGCTGCATTGACGGGATCGCGGAACTGGTTGTTCCGCAATACATATTGACAAAGGCATTAAACACGGCCTCAGTGTGCAAGGGAGGTGAGGTTGAAAAAAATCTTCCAATTTCTTTTTAAATTTCTTTTCTCATGTTTATCTTTTTTTAATGAAATATTGTATAACAAACAGATTATTCAATTCGTCAATGTGGTGGTCTTTCTTTCAGGCAGCCACAGTGCTCTGGCCAGCCCTAGGTTAAAATTTGAGGCCGGAGGACCAAACGAATCATTGCTTTGACACAATATTCATAACTGTGTGGTAGGCTATGCAAACAAAACGGCTGCGTATCAATGTACGACAATGTACGGTAGAAATTTGGAGGTAGTTCAGCAAGAGATCGATCTCGGTATCCATTTGGATTCTTCATTAAAAACATCTAAGCAGTGTGTCGATTCTGCCAACAGGGCAAATTGGACTTTGGGGTTGATTAGGAGAAATTTGAAGTTTCTTCACAAGGACGTTGTTCTTAGATTGTATAAACAGATGGTGAGGCCTCATCTGGAATATGCTGTTCAGGCATGGAATCCATATTTGGCT
>JAODAG010349023.1:7344-20303 GCA_027574785.1 Orphnurgus asper
AGAAGCCATGTTTCCATTGGATCAATCCCCATCTTATGTAGATGTACTTTGCTCATCTTATGTAGATGTACTTTGCCAATCTTATGTAGATGTACTTTGCCCATCTTATGTAGATGTATCTTTTCTGTAGATGATATATAGAGTAGTAGTTGGCTGAAGAGAAGAATTTATTATGTTTAGAGCTAGTTCAGTGTTTGAAACTAGTATTGTCTTTGATGACAGTTACAGAAGTAACAAGAGTGGTTTACACCCTCTGCCACAGTACTGCTACACTAACCGTGCTTCTATCTTCCCTTTCTTCTCTTTTATTCTTCCGGAACTAAACTAATACGATTGGTACGTCACTACTTGTCTCGTTGCCTGCGTGTCTTATATAATCTGTGGCCACAAGTCTTTCCTTCGTTTGCATGGTGTTTTATATTCTGCTCCATTAGTCGTCTCCTGTGTATTTTTTAATAAAAATGGGGAGTTACTGTGGGGAAAATATGTTTACACTCCCATGAAACACCACTGGCACCTCTTGTCAAATTATGCCAAACGTCGGGTGAAGTGAAACAAGCATTTTGTTAAGAAGTTAAAGACCATTGGGGTGTGCTGTTGCAAAATTTTACTTAAAAACTCCATCGGTTTGTTTTCATGTGTCCCTCCCCTATCAACAAATAGGGCCAGGTTTCAGCAAGATAAATTGGGTGAGTGGGGTGGGGAGTGGGTTAAACAAACGGTACCTTCTGCTTCAGCTTTCGTTGGGTTTCAATGCTTTCAAATGTTCAAACATTGGTTGCAACGATTGGTTACAATAGTTATATTGAGAACTGAGAACGCTAAATTAACACATATACACAGCTATGAATGACCCAATTGGATTTGGTGAAGGACGCTTGCAAGAGCAAAATTGGAATTCCATTCGCTTAATTGGCTTTTAATAAGCCAATGTTCAACGTCCTGACAATTTAAAAGAATGGCTTTGCTTATTTATACCTCTAAGACGCTGCGTCCACGTTGAGGGGAATTTCAGTTTCGTTGCAAGGCAGAAGCAGCAAGGGATAGGATCAAAGAGCATTATTGCACACTTTGCAAATGTTTTGTACTCGTGGTGTGGTGGTGCAAGGAGCATCTGGGAAGTGCAACGAAGAGAATTCTCGTAGATTCAGAAGGGAATTTTGTTATCTCTGCCGGGGGAGAAAATCCGTCACTGTAACTTGCGACCCTTTTTTCCAGCCTTGTGTAGTCATGGGCAGTGGTCAAGGTAGTATATCAGGGCATGTCTGCGTTTCTTTGATAACGTCTAACGTTTCCGTCTTTTTTTTTTTCTGATCCACTAACTTGTCTCCTCTTGATTACTTTTGTTGCATCTCTTTCTTCTGTCTTACACCCCCTCCCACTTCTCTTCTTCCCCCTTCAGCTCCTGTCAAACAATCCTCCTCTTTACCCGAACAGGATAATTGTTTCGGATTAACAAAATCCTACTAACCATTTTGACGAACAACTTTTGGTTTCTGGTAAGTGGAAATGATCTACAATTGTTTTCTACGGATGCCATGAATTAATTCTGTGTGGTCAAGAAAAAACCACCAAAAAATAACCTTGTCCCTTAAATTGTCATCCTCCCCTTCCCCCCCATATCCTCTTCTGTTGAAACAGATCATCAACCAATATCTCAATCGGAAACATTAACTTCATAGCCCTCCATGCCTCGGGTTAACTGCATACAAAAACAAAGCAGTGGCCCCTACAACCGTTACAAAAAAATGGCCTCATTATAAAACTGCAGAAGTAGAAATATCGGGAGAGCAGGCGATCAGACCTCATCTTCCAATCCTCGATCGGTTGGTGTTTGCTTTTGTGGGGGAGGGGAAGACAAATGTCGAGCCGACTGACATTCTTCAAAGAAAGGTCCGTGGGCGATGTGACTCCCTTCCACCGCCTCTGCCATAAAACTGACAATACTGGTAATCGCAAACATGTTTACACATGTGACATGTGTTTGTAGATCCTAGCCTACCCTCTACCGTACACATACTCATGTGTGTATCCTATCTCTTAAGTGGTTCACATGTAAATACCAGTGTACCTACCACCTCCGTGTCAGATTGACCTGACGAGGCGGTTTCACTTTTCCTATACTATGCGAGGTTTGACACGTAATAATTTGAGGTCTTCGACCTACCATCCTCCAGATCTCTTACACAAAGTTTCCGTTCCTGGTCAGTGTCCGTCGCTTCTTCCGTAACGCGTGTATGTCTTAATCCCCTTTGTCCTCCGCTTTACGCATTGTGTTTATGCATGTCTCGTTCGTTGCAGGTACGTTTTAAATCGTAATTATTAACGTGCTCGTGGCATGGTTTATGACAAGGTCTCGCACGCTGAAATCGTTGCTCGGAAAACGTTGATACGCTGCCCTGTAAGCCGTGTATACATACTACTAGCAATGAACCTCTGCTATGAAGTTTGCCATGTAAGGATCACTCAGACACAATGTGAACTAACTGATCATTTACTTCCAGATTCCAAGCAGAAGGCAAATGGGGACAGCCCCAGGGACCAGCAGAACCTAAACGGCAACTCCACATATCGCCACCTATTCCTACCTGCCTCCCCTCAAGAATCATCAACGGATCCACAGCTCAGCTCGGCCGAACTGTTCCCCTCCCGTACCCCGTCAAGCACAGCGGCCACTTTCGGACGAGGAACCCCTCCGGGCGGCGTGACTCACACCCAGAGCCTGTCTAGGAAGAAGCCTTCGGGGCCTCCGCCCGTGCCGCCCAAGCGTACCAACAGCGTCCTTTCCCACAGCGGCCCACGCCCGAACGGCTACGTGCAAAGTCCTCGAAGGGCGAGCAACCCAGCGACGCCTACGAAGGGCAGGGAGCAGAGCTCGTCGTCGTCGTCGTCCAACGATAGCTTTGATCGAGAGCCACTGCCGTATCGCCCCCTGTCGGGGTCGTCGGACGACCGGAGGAGGCGGCCCTCGGGGGCGTCCAACAACGAGGTGCAGAACGAGTACGATCCAGCGTGGTATCAGAACGGACCCCACGAGCAGTCCGTGTAGAGGACGGTGGTGCATGTATCGATGCTACTTGTGTAAGCAATTGTTTACGGAACTTGCTAGCCTGGTGCGAGACCCTCGCGGGTGCCGATTTGCTGATGAAAAGAGCAGCAAGTGATGAAGAAGAAGAGAGTTCCAAAGATGGGTCTCTTTAATCTTCACCGAGATGGGTAATGAAGAAGCCAAGATCTGGGATACCAAGACACAAGAAAGAAACTGGGCACAAAAACAAAAAAAGGCAGCCCTCGTGCCAAACACTTCCCAGCCCCGATCAAGTTTTGATCAGACTGTAGACGAAGCGATCATTTGGGGCGAGCGTTAAGTGCCACGGTAACGTGCAGCTGATGACCGTGGGAGGACAGCCCCACCGTTAACCAGTTGCGGGGGCCATCTGTAACACCACAGGTACTACAGATGACCTTTAGCCAAAAGGTCGAGAAGAAAGTTGTAATGCAGACCACGTACAAGAGGGGGAAATCTCCCTCCTCCTTGGCCATCAGACAGTGGCAGTTAATGTCGAAAGCTGTTACGATATACATTTATTTGTATTTCAGACGAAAGGCAAACATGTATCAAATTATACAAACTTAATAATTAAATTGAATGCATGTTTGACCTCCTGAAGTTATTTAAAAGTTAACTGAGCTGAATACATCGTTGGTCACTGTTGGGTCATTCCAGGTGGTAGTGCTTAGTAGCCTAGGTAACGTTTGCATTGGTGCTCAGAACTCATCTCTCTCTCTCTCTGCCCGACTAAAAATTTTTGGTTTACTCATGGATATAGTTCTACCAAGAATTTTTAAGTTATAGGTTAACGGTTAAGTTAGACAGTGAGGTAAAAATGGTCGTTTGAATTGTCCTTATTTACATGAAACGATAGATTCGTTTTTCCATTTTTTCTGCATTAGAAGATGATTCCTGGAAGTAGGAACCGTTGCAGTTGATGATGCTCTGAATCAGTGACCTCATTTTCGTTGTTCCTAGGTAGTATTTTAACCTCCCATTCTCACCTTCGGTCGCACTTTGATAGTTCATGCAATCAAATACAGCACTTGTATTCTGTTCGGAGCGTGTTTAAGATTTTAATTTATTTTTTTTCGGTTTGGTTCAAGTGTACATTCCAAAACGTGATAATTTAATCAAATGGGAACACTGTTTGTTATATAGGTTTATGAAGAGTACTATCTGTGTTTCATCTCGAGTGGCTGTTTTGAAACATAGAAAGGTTTTGCTGATTATTGCTGAATGTGTCGTCCGTTGTAACGGCTGGTTTGAAATTAGTCCTGATTTACTATTTCCTACAAATGTGTGGAGCTAATGGGGAGGGGTCATGGGTAGAATTATTATTGACATATATATATCCCGCTTGACCTCATTTACTACGACGCCAAATAACACGAGGGGGTCTTAACGTTGCCTTGACGTTGGAAGGCATGAAAATTTCAATTCAAACCAAAGAGCAGAACAATGTAGCATGCAAGTAAGTCACAAATAAATGTCGTAACATTATCGTTAATTACCAGAAATAATCAAGAACCTTTTTTCAAAAATGTTTGGAAAAAATAGTTAATGGTCACTATGCTTTTATGGTATATTTTGAAGGAGGAAAAAAAACTATGCAGTTAAGGCTGGTATTTGTAGCATAAAGTCAGTGTTTCTACATTCAAAGTTATAGATGTTATTTTTATATTAAAAGATTAAATACCAAAAAAAGAAAAAAAATGGTTGAGTTACGAACAAAAAAAACTGGGAAAGAAATGTGCCCAATTTCGTCCCTGCATTGGCATAAATTATTTTGTAAGAGCCTTTGGTGTCTAACAGCAGGGTTACTATATCATGTAATGCACAGTCACTATGAATGTCTGTGAAAGTGAATAACAGAGTTTCTGTGTCCAACATGAAATACAGCAGGTTGACTATTTATCACATTAATGCATGGTCACTCTAACCGTTGTATTAGTGGAGATCTCTATGAAACCAATGATAGCAATCTCCATAAAAAGAATAATTTTGAGGAAAAAAAAAATTCCAAGTCGTTTCAATTTATGAACAGCATTTCACTACAAAATGTTGATTAAACAGTTGGTTTCTACAGAAAGCAGAAGTGACTACCCAAATTAATTAATTGAAAGTTGGATGTAGAGCGAGGTAGTCGATGCAGATATTACCCGGTATATTATGTTATTGACCAGTTCACTCACATCCATTATTGGAATCCGGAACATAAACGTAGGTGTTACAAAGCGAGTTTCTGTACTTCTGAATACATTACACAGATATCAAAGTTTAATTATGTATATCTTAATATATAAGTACGAGATATTTATTGCTTCAACTCATTTATAGTTGCACTGTATATACAAAGAGAGGAGGGGTCTGCAATTTTTCTACTTTCATTCCCTGTGGGTCATGTTTTTTTTTTTACTTTTGTTTTGTACAAAACAAAATGAGGTGGACGTGTTTCCTAATGTAACTTTCTTTATCATTTAGCCTTGACAGTATTATTTTCATGTAGTCTGCCTCAGTTCCTTCACCTCTTTTCTGCTAAAACTTTGGTAGAATGGTTTCTTTTGTAGATAACCTGTAATTGGTCAGGGTAGCACTTCCATGAGGGTGAGTGGGGGCAGCCATTTTTCCAACCAGGACAATTTCAAGTATGTCGATCAGAGGCTACCCATTAGACGATCGTTGATTGAATATTTACCACGGCTTGTGGCACAGGAGACTGTAGGCGGCTTGTGGCACAGGAGACTGTGTAGGCACTCAGTTGTATCCATTCCGTATGACTATCCAGAATGAATGGTAGGCCAAGTTTATCAACGGAATCCCAAATTTTGTTGGAGATTTGGAGGAAATCTATGCCATACACCTCTAGGAGCGACGAGATACTTCAGGCAACTAACTGATAGTAGGTAGAACGTGTTTGCTAATTTGCCAACAAGACTTTTGACGCGACCTTCTGTCGTGCGATGATGGACGTTCGCTTGTAACACCGTTTTCGCCTGCAAGCGTACGAAACGTTGCATTATCAGGGAATTGTTTATTTCCAATATTAGCAATATACTTGTAACTATAATTATTCTGATATTGTCAACTTGCCATACGTTTGGGAATAGCCAAGTGAAGCATGATTACCCTTGTGTACTGATGCAGGTTATTAAGTTATTCAGTGCAGCGCACTACCCTGTGAGGTAAGTTATGGTGTCATGCAAGTACACTTCGCATTTATATAAATATGGTCCTATAATATTAAATGAAATAACTCGATAATGGCACAATGGAATTCTCGTCTCAACATCATAATTATAGACCATATATATTATTTATTTTTCATTATTGTTTTGTGCAGTGGAGATGGTGCCATTCATTTGGAAGTATTACTCTGTTCTATCGGAGATGTTCATAATGATATTTTACAACGTCATGGATTATTTTAGCTTGTGGCAGGATTTTCTAAGGTTTACGAGTTTTAAATTTTAGGTTTGCAACTGATATTTTCTACATTACAATAATAAACCATTGACCATATAGATATATGTAGGATATAAATGTGCCACATAAAAAAGTGCAGGCAGGCTTCATGTCTTTCAGTTCAATCCTTTTTCTGCACCATCACCCTCATAAATTGTTAACATAAACATAAAATCACTGAGGTACTAACGGGATGCAGCGTTTATCATTTTAAAGAGGAATGCATGAACCTGTATCTTGTCAGGTCGCATTGTACCCTGTAGATAATTTACCTGAATTATTTGCTAATCAATTTTTTTTACACCTTTCTTTCTATGCATTTCAAGCAAAAAAGTTTTTTAAGTAAGTAAATTTCTTTTTGTAAATGTTGTAAATACTGTCCTTTTTAGCATATATACAGTATATAAAGTGGTATGCTTCCATTTCATTATTTGGAGGTAATGTTGCAACAACAGATGGAAAAAATGTGAGACCGTCCACGATCCATTGTAATATGCAAGTAATGTTTTAATGTTGGAGTTGTGGTGCAAAAGCCAGTACAAATCAGTTTTTTGCAACAAAATTGCTTTCATCAAGATTCCTGATATCATTTCATTTGGATGTATGTACATAAATATAATCCAATATGCTCCTACCATCTCCAAATAACAAATGTAGCCACTATCAGAAGATGGTCTGTTAGTTGCCATAATGTATGCCCCTTAGTAGTGTTTCATTTTTCTAATGAATCCTTTATCAGAGTGAACTTGTTGGTATCGGTTGTCTTATTATATATAGTCTGAAAATGCAATACAAACTGGCTTCATAACTTTACGTTTCCCCAGAGTACCGGTTTTCTTTTCTCTGGTAAAACAAAATACATCCAACCCCCCCCCCCCTGCCACAGTACAATGTTAAAAATGAGGGTGTTTCCCCATCAGTTTACAGCATAACCATGTATAACTCACTATGTATAAATCTTGCCGATAAATAATACGATACAAAGGAGTAACACCCCTAACAGACATGACTGCAAACAATAGGTCCAACACAAGAAATACAAAACTAAGAATTTGTTCATGGCATGCTTAATAAGGACTGCTGGTCAGCTATCTACGTATCATCGGCATGTAACAAATGGAAATTGCCTAGCCTATGGCTTAGACATACATGAAGTTAACTCCACTAAGATGATAAGTCCTTTTGGTCTTTTGTACAAATAACCAGGAACGGCTTCTTATTCGCTGAACTTCTTTACATCGCTGTGACCTCGGCATTTGAAGATGGATTTAGTCTCGGAATATACAACGATGCTGCTGCCATTTTTTTTCTTCATATTTTAGAGCCCTTTCTTTGAGTGTCAGTAGTCAAAACATCTTCCTTCCTTGAAACAAAAAGGTGCTCATGGGTGATAACTCCAGGTTGGCGGTACTGCAGCTCCCACCCGTAATTAAGATTACCCTAAACTTGCAGGAGTAATGCACACGCCATCATTCATTCACATTTGGTGTACATGTGCTTCTGACAATTTACCCCACCGATTGGTATAAAATGCGGCACACATTGAAGCACAACAGACTGCATATATGCATCTTATTCAGTTCTTATTTAGTTGTGCAATCACGCCTACCTTGAGGTGTTCACCCTCTCCCATAGTAACCGTAAGTCTCGCAGAAACATTGAAGGAAAAGCGAGGGCCGCCATTAATGTAACTCGCAAATTCTCTCCAATTGAGGCTGTAAAGCAGAGAGCTATCGGTCGCTGGTCGTCTGAACAGGTTACATGTTTATTTCCTCCGTAATAATGCTTCCTCCGCTTCCCCGAGCATTTGGTCTTTACATCGCCCCGGATTTCCTTCCATCACGTCAAAGAATCAAGCTGAGACTGTATCGTGTCCAACTGTACAGCCCCCCCCCCAAAAAAAAACAGAATTGAGGCAAATACGATAAAGACCCACGTTAATCAAGACGCACTTAAAAACCTTATCTAGAAGATATTTTATAACACACATTCATGGACCAAGAGTTTCATCTCCCTTCCCAACCACCAGTCTTCCCTTTCAAGAAATATTATCTAGGTAGGACTTTCTGAACAAAAATTTCAAACTTAAGTACAGTCTCCCCTGATAGTCTAGGCTTGCCCATGCTAACGTCGACAAGGCACGAGAGGCCACTGTTTCGAGCTTCCGAAGGGGTGATGTAGGTTAGATGTTAGGAAGAATTTCTTTCTTGTCACAGAGAGTTAAGGATGAGTGGAATAGTCCGCCCAATTCGGTTCTAGTGTCTAAAAGTGTCAATGCCTTTAAGAATGCTCTTAAATAGGCACTGCTTCCATGGTTGTCCTTCCAAAAGATGGGTAAAATAGTAACACATCACCCCTTGAATTAGTCTTCAGAATATTAACATGAATCACTACTGCCACCACATGAACCACAGCAACCTCCTTTTTATCATGTTGGAAATTGATACTTTTCGTCAAAATCTTCTCAAATTCCAAAACCTCTGTCAGAGACTAATTCTATGCAAGTCTTCCAGGGATGTAAATCAAAAAAATCAAGTCTCTCTGCAGGCTTGTTATTTGAATTTTCTAAAATTTCAAAATCACAATCACAGATGCTGTTTTAGCAAATGAATAGAAATTCATATACACACACAAAAATTATCCACTAAATAAACAGATACCATCGTTTTGAAAACAAAAAATAAAAGTTTGGGTAATTTTACCTCTAACTAGCTCTAAATCTCTTTGAGAGAACACCTCTACAAAGATGTGAAAACAATGTGGAAAGAAGGTTTGCTTATTACAAATATAAAAATATGAGTTTAAATTAGTGTTTGCATAGTTTAAAGTTTGAGAAACTTGGTACACAACAAAGATCAAATGAATCCAGAGGCACATTCAGTACAGGTTACTGAATGGTTACAAGGTGTTGGGGGGGGGGGTTGCTCTTAAATCTTGAATTTTAAAAAAGGAAGCATCGCGCAAACATACAAATTGCTGGGTCCCACCTTCAAAACTGAAGTCGCACCAAGGAGTACGACGCAGTAGGCATTGTAAAAGCATCTGGAGCCGACTGGAGCCGCAAAACACTAGCTCAGCAAAAATATTGCCGGACTTCCTGCATACTTTACCGATAGTTTCCAGTGGGGACCACCCATGGTAAGTGTTCATTATTTGTGAAATAGTTTATAAACAAAAGTTACCAAAGAATTGAACCCTGGGTAACAAAACCACGCTCACTGCAGTATAGGCCTCGGTACCAACGTACCAAACTGATCGATTTCCCCGCCCCGATCCTGTTTGATTTTTGGACACGCAAGGGCATTTTTTGTGAAATTACAATGCTTTTAGCATTTTAGCCTGCAACGCCATAGCATATACGACTGGTATACTTAACACGCTACAATGCTCTGATAGATCGCAGATAACGAAAACCACATCAGCATATCCTTTATCGCTAAGCAAGATGACGATTGGACAATAGTCTTATTCTCTAGAATGTCTTTTGTACCGTGTTCTCCCACTAGGACTATCTAGTACAACGTTTTCCCGGCCCCCATAGCTTGATACACATCACTGGAGCCAAGTAACTGCCCGCTGGATGTCAAATTGATGAACAGCTCTTCTCAAGGGCGATAACTTTTTAGCATTTTCCGCGAAGGTTAAGCAGTCATCGGTACGTGTCACGTACATATTTCAAGTCTGGTTGGTGTTTATTCCAGCTAGACTCACCTGGCTGTAGAACTCGTAAAGCTCCTGGTGGCTAAACTCCATCCGTATCCTGTCGTTGCCTCCATCGTCATCTGCTGCTGACACTACCATCTCAAACATTGCGCTCGGCGATTTCATCTTCGTCCGGTCTGCTTGAGCCATTTGTAGATTTAGTCTCCAGTTAACCTCCTTCAGCTGCAGACAGAGACAAGTGAGATAGATATCTTAAATTCCCAACTCAAAAAGGAAT
The DNA here is from genome assembly GCA_027574785.1 of Orphnurgus asper. NCBI lineage: Eukaryota > Metazoa > Echinodermata > Holothuroidea > Elasipodida > Deimatidae > Orphnurgus > Orphnurgus asper. The sequence goes on from JAODAG010349023.1 coordinate 17,802, forward strand.
CATTTGTCACACTTTTTGCGATGGAAAGATAAGAAACTCTGTAAGTTAGGGAAAAGTACTCTGACCCCCGCCAGGATTCAAACTTTGACCTTTTACAGTACCGTTCCATCCCAATTGACACTCGTCCGCTTTCCAAATCGTCCCACTCGTCCGAATTCCGTCCCACTCGTCCGAACTTCGTCCCTCAATATCCCCCCTCTCTGCCAAACCGCAAATACAAACCAAACTCGTCCGCTATTATTATCAACAAAGACTCGTCCGCGCCGGACGGAAAATCGTCCCCAAAACACAATAGGATTAAGAGGTAGTCGAAAATACGCACCAGTTTATGCAAAGTCACGGTCGATACTAGTAGGCCATCGCGTGGATCATAAATCCCGCTAGCCTGACTGGTGAAGTACCGTTATTCATCAAAAGAATGAGTACTAAAAGCATGATTATTAGTGAGAAGTTATCCCAGAGAACTGTATTCACAGTAATATTCCACACATTTCCATACTGTATCTTCATAAAAGAAACTATAGCGCCAATCGTGAACTCAAGCAATTGTGTCATGCAGCTGGCAATCTTTCTTTCAGATACCTTAAATATCTAGGTCACAGGCCTTTCAGGTTATTTCTTGGAATTTAAAACCTTCCAAAACCTTCCAACAAGATATCACGCTTTGTTCTTAAACTGGATGGATACATATTGTGCTCTTCCCGCCTAGACTGCGTGGAAGTTGTGAGAAGGGACGCAATACATTTATTTATCTATTTAAAAAGTCACATTTACTCCTAATATTTCCGATAATTGCCTTTTGTGTTTCCATTCAATAACCCCAGTGTCTACATCCTCTTTCCCCTTCCCCAATCATGTGAATATTCAAATTTCGTTAGGATTTGAGTTCCGTGAGTTTGCTTCATTTCAAATAACCCAGCGCCTTCATCTCCTTACGATCGGCGTTCCATACATTTTCATGTGTTTGATTTGCAATACACGACGGGAAATTCCGGCACGCTATTAGCTTGGTACACAATTTTTTTTTTTTATAAAAATATTGTTTGGAGTGATTATTTTCGGGAATTAATCTCTCTTCGAATATTTTTAGGAACTTCCAATTGTTAGCATCTTTTATGTCACAGTCTAGTTTCGGAATGACTTTGACACAGCTTCATTGCCGCAGCGCCGAGGTCTTGGGTACAAAGTAACAAAACTATTGCTGAAATCAGTCGGAATGTTTTAGGTATACAATTACCGAACCTCCACAAATCGATACTGCACGTTAGAACTTCCTTTACCGTACTCCGTACAGAAATTATTTTTACCTGTCCATCGTTCAACCTTAATCCCATAAGCTGCTCTTTCATGCTATTGTTGACAACTCGTCACAATTGGGGACACTTTGGATCGTTCCATTTTTATAGAGCATTTCAAACTAGTCCGGAACTCGTCCAAAGTGTCCCCAAACCGTCGCACTCGTCGCGGACGAGTTCAAGTGCCAATTGGGACGAAACGGTACTGTACATCTCCACTAACCTGGTTTGGTATGAGGGTTTTCTTTCTTAATCTCTCCACCACATCCTTGGCTTGAGCTGTCCAGCATTTTTCAAACAATGTTATCTGTTGAAAAATCAGTCATCGGTGTATTGAACTGTAATAGTTCAGAGAAGGATGCAATCAGTATAGATGACAATCTTATTGAACGGTAATTGTTCAGAAAATATGCAATCAGTATGGATGCACCATGACATATACTGACAATGTTACTGACCGGTAATAGTTCAGAGAGTGTGCAATCAGTATGGAAGCACCATGACATATACTGACAATCTTATTGAATGGTAATAGTTCAGAGAGTATGCAATCAGTATGGATGCACCATGACATATACTGACAATTTTATTGACCGGTAATTGTAAGGGGAGTATGCAATCAGTATGGATGCACCATGACATATACTGACAATCTTCTAAACAGAATCAATGGTGATACAACAAACTGTATTTATATAAGAAATATATACTAAATGTTCAATTGCAAAAAATTATTATATCCAACTCGATGGCACCTTATTTGTCGAAACTAAAATGACCAGCATGAGTGCTAACACGTAGGTCTGTCCATGTGTGTATCCTCCAGGGCGCATCACAGTTGGGGGGGGGGGGCAGCGGTGTGTTATCAGGCTGTAATTTAAAAATTTGACTGTCGCAGGTGTCTTCCGTACGCTTGGGAGTTTAAGGGTTCATGAACATGGCATGTTGCATTGGTTGCGAAGAAATGTGGTGTATCGATTATACACTATGCAGTATGAAGTTAAAACTGTCAATATAGTAATAACTAATAAACATTAAGTAACAAGTTTTTTGTTTGAGGTAATAACCCTGCTGTTTGGAATAATCATGCAAAGTATTCTACAAGCAGACTGGTCCCGACTATCTTGGAACTTTCATGCACATTTCACTATTCCTTGGTTTGCTTAACCCCCCCCCCAAAAAAAAAACAACACCATTTCACGAAAGG
>JAODAG010349245.1:9940-32168 GCA_027574785.1 Orphnurgus asper
ATTGACTAATGAATTGACTGACAAATTGACTAATTAACGAATTGACTAATTGACTGACTGATTGACTAATCGATAGGTAAATTTACTAATTGAGGGACAAATTGACTGGCAAATTGACTAACTGAATGACGAATTGACTAATTATCTCAAGAAATGAATATAATTGACTGGCGAATTGACTAATTGACTGACGAACTGACTAATTGACTGACAGATTGACTAATTGATTGGTGAATTGACTAATGAATTGACTGACAAATTGACTAATTAACGAATTGACTAATTGACTGACTGATTGACTAATCGATAGGCAAATTTACTAATTGAGGGACAAATTGACTGGCAAATTGACTAACTGAATGACGAATTGACTAATTAACTCAAGAAATGAATATAATTGACTGGCGAATTGACTAACAAATTGACTAATTGACTGACATATTGACTAATTGATTGGTGAATTGACTAACGAATTGACTGACAAATTGACTAATTAACTGACGAATTGACTAATTGGCCGACGAATGACTAATAGACTGGCAAATGACTGACGAATTGATGAATCGACTGACGAATTGACTATAAATGAAAGACAGATAGACTAATTGACTGACAAATTGACTAATTGATGGACAAATTGACTAATTGATGGACGAATTGACTAATTGACTGGCGAATTGACTTCAGTAAGTGACTAATGAATTGTCTACAGTAATTGACGGACGAATTGACTAATTGACTGACTAATTGACGGACGAACTGACTAATAGACTGATGAATTGACTAATTGAATGACGAATTGACTAATAGACTGACAAATTGACTATAATTGACAAACAAATTGACTATAATTGACCAACGGATTGACTAATTGAATGACGGATTGACTATAATTGACTGACAGATTGGTGAATTGTCAGATGAATTGACTGACAAATTGACTAATTGACTTACAAATTGACTGACAGATTGACTAATTGATTGGCGAATTGACTAACGAATTGACTGACAAATTGACTAATTGACAGACGAATTGACTAGTAGACTGGCAAATTGACTAAATGACGGACGAATTGACTGTAATTGAAAGATTGACTAACTGAATGACGGATTGACTAATTGTCTGATGAATTGACTTAATAAACTGACAAATTGACTATAATTAACAGACAAATTGACTATAATTGACTGACGGATTGACTAATTGAATGCCGGATTGACTAATTCAATTGACTGACGGATTGCTTAATTGATTGATGAATTGACTCAATGACTGACGTATTGATGAATCGACTGACGAATTGACTATAATAGAAAGACGGATACAAACTAATTGACTGACAAATTGACTACAGTAGGTGACTAACGAATTGTCTACAGTAATTGACAGACGGATTAACTAATTGACTCGACTAGTGAATTGACTAAATGACGGACAAATTGACTAATTGACTGACAAATTGACTAATTGAATGACAAATTGACTGACAAAATGACCAATTGACTGATGAATTGACTAATTGAATGACGAATTGACTGACAAATTGACTAAATGATCGACTAGATGACTCACGAATTGACTAATTGACAGACGAATCGACTAACAGACTGGCAAATTGACGGACGAATTGACTAACTGAATGACAGATTGACTAATTGTCTTATGAATTGACTAATAGACTGACGAATGGACTATAATTGACAGACAAAATGACTACAATTGACGAACGGATTGACTAATTGAATGACGGATTGACTAATTGACTGACGGATTGGTTAATTGATTGGCGAATTGACTAATTGACGGACGAATTGACTGACGAATCGACTAATTGACTGGCGAATTGAGTATATAATTGACCAACGAATTGACCGATTGACTGGTGAATTGCATGACTAATAGATTGACGAATTGACTACTGTAAACGACTGACGAATTGACTATAATTGACAGACAAATTGACTATAATTGATGACGGATTGACTAATTGAATGACGGATTGACAAATTGACTGATGGATTGGCGAATTGACAGATGAATTGACGGACGAATTGACTAATAGACTGACGAATTGACTATAATAGACTGACGAATTGACTAAATGACTGACGAATTGATGAATCGACGGAAGAATGGACTATAATTGAAAGACGGATAGACTAAATGACTGACAAATTGACGGACAAATTGACTAATTGACTGTCGAATTGACTTCAGTAAGTGACTAATAAATTGTCTACAGTAATTGACTGACGAATTGAATAATTGATTGACGAATTCGCAAACCAGTAGTGGTTTGGGAATCTACGTACAACTACTTCCCTTACATCCCACAATTGTACAACCTATTATTACTGCAGATCTATCTAGCAAAAACTTTACCCCAGAAGCTGGTCATCCCAGTTTCTGAAGTTCTCTCTATACTACCTCATTCCAAATTTTTGCGGAGGATGGACAGGCAGGTCCATCCCCCTAGCAGAGTCCCTTCCTTTGGTCTAGGCTTTCTAAACCGCCTCCTCGTAAGCCCAGCGCTGGTATTTGCGTGGCAAGGTTTATACCAGATCCAGTGCCTAAGCAGATCGAATCATGTTTACCGATCAATTTACCCAGATTCGGAGCTGGGCACGTCCCAGACTTTTGTCCGTCTAACTCCATCAGTTCCTTAGTGGGGCCGGCAGGAGGGCGATGTAAGGTTGGTAGTTCCCAAACCACTACTGGTTTAGGAAATCTACCTTCACAACTACCTTACCTTACATCCCACATTTGTACAAGACTAGCACCGTCTTACTGGGCGGCTGGACCCATAGCTGATCTCTTCATGGACGTTCCCAGCACCGATCTTGTAAAGTTCCCTCTTCAGGACAGCACGTCCTTCAAATAACATGCGACGAATGAGGATGGTGTCTTCCAGGAGGCCACCACCAAAATACCCTCCACCGGAATGCCCCGAAACCAAGCCTTCGACGAAGCTTGACTTCTAACGTCGTGTGCCCTCACTCTACTCGTAGGGTTTCCAGTCTTTCACCAACATCACTATCCACCTCGAAAAGGAGTCCTTGGAGGCCGGACTAAAAGGGCTCCGTGGAATCACAAACAGCTGTTCCGACGTTCTCAACCATTTGGTTCTCTCTACATACCACTTCAGGGCCCTCAGAACTTGTCCTCCCTGACCGACGAACACTCTTTCATAGCACGAAGGAAGACCTTTTACGGGGTGAAAGAGGCAGTCTGATTCTTGCGATAAAAGCTGGGTCTGGAAGCAGCGCAACCCCTGAAGAATGGAGTCTGAAGAACCCATCTTTCAGTTGGGGCGTGGATGAAACTCCTTCTCCTAGCCGTAGCTGTCGCCACCAGAAACACCGTTTTGAGAGTTAGAAGGGGAAGTGGGATTGAGAGCAATAGCTCGAAGAGGGCCTCGGCCAAGGCTCCCAACCCTTCATTGATTGCCCATGAAGGGGCCAAAGTCCTCACTGGCGGTCTCGAATGGAACATTCCTGTCAGAAGTTTCGTAATCATCGTTGGCGAACCCCTTGTGGACCACGGTGATCGCCGACGGATAGTTACGTATTGTGCTGACTTGTAAGCCCTCACGGAAAGGCGACGTCCGGAAGTCTGCAATTTTATTCACTGGAATCGCAATCGTTTCCCTTAGCTTATCTAACTGCATCAGACGGGTGGCGTATGTTCTGACTGTTGACGAATGTCTCGATTTCAATAGCTTATTTCGAAAATCCTGTATCTCACATTCTGCCCCGGAGACTTTCCAGGCACAGAGATGTAGATGCTCGAGATCCTGGTGTCTGACTCGGCCTTTGTTTTGTGTGATCAGGGTCCATGCCGATGGGATGCACGATCCAGGTAGTGAACCGAGGCTGGTTCGGCCAGAATGGGGCTATCAGTCACAGGGACGTCATCGACATCTTCACATTCAGCAACACCCTCGTTATCAGGCACCAAGGAGGAAAGGTGTAAGCTGAAAGGCCGTCCCAACTCAGAGACAGAGCATCTGTCGCCCCGCCGTTATCTTGTACCTCCTCAAGCAAAACACTGGTAACCTTGCATTAGCCGCCATTACGAAAAGGTCTATATTCGGTCGTCCGAAGGTCTGGAAGATATGATCCGCCCCCGCTTGTGACGGGCACCACTCGTTTTTGTTGAACTGTCCTCGCGACGGCCATTGTGTTGTCTGTGCCCGCTAGATGTGAAACTCTCAATCCTATTCCGAGCCTCTGACACTGAAGAGGAAGCTTCAAGACCTTTATGCACACACTCTTCGACCTCCCCCTTGGCGGTTGAGGGTAGTAGGCCGAGGTCGCATTGTCTGACAACACCGTCACTCTCCGGTCCCGTAGTCTGCCAGCTGTGGTAGCAGCTCCTCTTCCATGGTCACCTCCTTTGACAGCCGATCAGACACCGGTGAATACTGACGTTGAAGATGAAACTGTAGAGGTCTAATTCTCAATCATCAGAATGGGACTACATCCACTAGGCTTGCCAGGTACCTGGACAGCTTCAGCCATGCACTTTCTGGCGGGTCGAAATTCCGCCTTGATGAGCCAGGTGATGAAACTCCTGAGGTTCTGTGCTCTCTCTCCTCTCGGATAGGCCATTCCCCGATCTAGTCGCAGGTTTGTCCCCAGGTACAGTAGTCCTGAATCAGCATTGGGGTCCACCCCAATCTCTGAAGATGCGTCGCCATATAATGTGCGTCTCAACGAGCCTCCTTCTTCGAGTTCGCTACCAGCGGCTTTTTTTATTTTATTATTATTACTTCTTTTTTTACGAAAAGACTGATCCCTCTCCTCCTGAGGAATGTCACTACTGCCCTTGTTACACTGGTGAATACCCTCGTGCCTGTTGAGGGACCAAAAGGTAATGCTGCAACAAGGTAATCGACTGTCTTATACCGGAACGCAAAGAACCGGCTCGAATCTTCGTGAATCGGTATATGTAAGTAAGCTTTTGATGTCCAGACTGACTGCCCACATACCTTTCTCCAGCAACGGGATGTTGACCGCCAACGATTCCCTTTGGAACCCCTTCGGGCATATGAAGCCCTTGTTCAGCAGCTTTAGGATCAGTATCGAGAAATAAGGAGCCCCTCCCAGGTCGTCTGAACACTGCCCCGAGGTCTGTCTCGTTCAGCTCTTTCCGTTTTCTTGCCCCTTGCTGAAGGAGGTCTCCGAATTTGCTGCCAAATATATCCTGGCCTACCATCGGCAACTCCATGAATTTTCTCTTCACCTCCTCTAAGGGCCAGAACAGGGAGTCCAGGCTTAGGCTATGACCCAGGACGCTGAATTCCTTCCTTGTAATTCGACTCTCCTGGCCCTGGGACAAGGCCCTAAATAAAAGAGTACCTCCGCAATGAGAAACATGGAAGAGGTAAATTTCAAGCCCATTCTCGCCGCTCTGTCCATGTTTATGAGATTGTGTCTCTCTTTTTCTCTATTTTGTTCACAAAATGGCCTTTCCTGTCCGCTAGCTCCAGGGCCCTCAGCCTGTCCACCACCTCTGTAGGGACCACCGCGGCTTCGAACAGTTCCTGCCAGGCCTGTTCCTATATCTGGAAGGTTGTTGCAGCTTTCCTCGGGTAAGCCGTCCAAATGCATTTTTCCGCTAGCGTTGAGAATCTCTCATTGCAAATTTACTACTTGACTGACGAATTGACTTGACTGGCAAATTGACTAATTGAAGGACAAATTGACTGACAAATTGACTACTTGGCCTGATGAATTGATTAATTGATTGGCGAATTGACTAATAGAATGACGAATTGACCGATAGTGAAAGACGGATTGACTAATTGACTGACGGATGGTCTAATCGATTGGCAAATTGACAGACGAATTGACTAATTAACTGAAGAATTGACTATAATTAACTGACGAATTGACCGATGTATTGACTAATTGACTGACGAATTGACTACTTGACTGACGAAGTGACTAAATGACTGACGAATTGACTACTTGACGGACGAATTGACTGACGAATTAATTGACTAATTAAATATTGACTGTCGAATTGACTACAGTAAGTGACTAATGAATTGTCATAGTAATTGATTGACGAATTGAATAATTGACTGACGAATTGACTTGACTAGCGAATCGACTAATTGATGGACGAGTTGACTAATTGACAGACGAGTTGACTAATTGACTGAGAAATTGACTAATGAATTAATTAATTGACTAATAGACTGACGAATTGACTAAATGACTGACGAATTGATGAATTGACTGACGAATTGACTACAATTGAAAGACGAATAGACTAATTTAATGACGGATTGACTGACAGATTGACTAATTGATTGGTGAATTGACTAACGAATTGACTGACAAATTTACTAATTAACCGACAAATTTTCCGACGAATTGACTAAGACTGGCAAATTGACTAAATGACGTTAAATTAAAGCCTCCGGAGGCAGGATGGGATGATGGCTTATTACATGACCTTCTGTATGAGCTGACTAATTGACTGGCGGATTGACTTGAATAGCGAATTGACGGATGAATTGACAAATTGACTGATGAATAGACTAATTGAATGTAAAATTTGACTAACAAACAGATGAATGTCCTAAATGACGGACTACATGACTGATGAATTGACTAATTGACAGACGAATTAACTAAATGATTGACGAATTGACTGACGAATTGACTAATTGACAGACGAAATGACTAATAGACTGGCGAATTGACAATTAGTCAATTCGCCAGTCTATTAGCCTTACGAATTGACTAAATGACTGATGAATTGACTAATTGACTGACAAATTGACTGGCGAAGTGACTAATTGATAGGCGAAGAAAGTAATTGACTGGCGAATTGATGACTGACGAATTGACTATAGTAACTGACTGACTAATTCACTGACTGACTGGTGAATTGACTAATTGAATGACGACTTGACTAATTGACTGACGCATTGACTATAGTAACTGACTGACGAATTGACTACAGTAATTGACTAATTGCACGACGAATTGACTGACGAATTGACTATGGTAATTGACTGACGAATTGACTATGGTTATTGACTGACGAATTGACTATGGTAATTGACTGACGAATTGACTACAGTAATTGCATGACAAATTGACAGATGAATTGATTAATTGCATTACGAATTGACAGGAGAATTGACTAATTGACTGGCGAATTGACTAATTTACTAATGAATTGACTATAATTGACTGATGGATTGACTAATTGACAGACAGATTGACTATTTGATTGGCGAATCGAGAGACAAATTGAATTTAATTGACTGGTGACTTGATTATAAATGACTAGCGAATTGATTAATGGATTGGCGAATTGACTTGACGGATGAATCGACAAATTGACTGATAAATTGAATAATTGACTGGCGAATTGACTACTTAACCGATGAATTGACAGATTGCCAAATTGACTAATGAATTGACTAATTGACTGATGAATTGACTAATTGAATATCAAATTGTCTAATTGACTGATGAATTGACAAATTGACTGATAAATTGATTAATTGACTAGTGAATTGACTAATTAACAGACGAATTGACTGATTGCTGAATTGACTAAATGACTGGTGAATTGGCTGACGAATTGACTGACGAATTAATGAATTGACTGGCAAATTGACAGACGAATTGATGAATTGACTGGCAAATTGACTAATTGACTGCTGATGACGATGATGATAATAATAATAATAACAACAACAACACATTTAATAGTTTAAATTGACTTACCCTAAGACCTTGATTTAGAGGAAACTCCATATGGATTTCCATTTCTTGCTGCTGCTGTACATTCTTTCCGAGGAGAGATGAAGTGTTGGAACCCTTGGTATGGGACACTGCCAGTAACATACATTCACTGGTGCCATCTCCTTAGCTCAACTGGTACGTACGGAAAGGATGCCCGACTTGATATTATCACCTTAATTAAACAAATCATCAGAAATAAATATATGATTAATTATACTGTAACAACCCCCTTAAGAATTTATTGCTACTGTATATTCACATCTAGTGACTGGAGGGGAATGTTAATTCCTATAGCCACAGAAATCTACACACAATACTCCAAAATTATACCTTCTGTATGAGCTGACAAATTGACTGATGAATTGACGGGCGAATTGAATAATTGAAGGACTAATTGACTGATGAATGGACTAATTGACTGACGAATTGACTAATTGACTGATGAATTGACTACTTGACTGACGAATTGACTAATTGCCGGACGAATTGACTAAACACCTGACAAATTGACTGGCGAATTGATGAATTGACTAACGAATTGACTAATTGTCTAACAAATTGACTAATTGACTAGGGAATTGACTAATTGCCTGACGAATTGACTAAAGACTGATGATTTAACGGGCAAATTGACTGACAAATTGACTAAACACCTCACGAATTGACTGGCGAAGTGACGAATTGATTGGTGATTTGATGAATTGACTGACGAATTGACTAATTGACAGACGAATTGACTAACGAATTGACTGACAAATTGACTAACGAATTGACCGACAAATTGACTTACGAACTAATTGCGTGACGAAATCACTGACGAATTGACTGACCAATTGACTATTTGACGAATTGACTGGTGAATTGACTATACTTAGGCGATGGATTGGCTAATTGACTGACAGATTGACTAATTGATTGACGAACCGAGTGACGAATTGACTATAATTGACTGGCGAATTGATTATAATTGACTGGCGAATTGACTAATTGCCTCACGAATTGACTAAATGACTGACAAATTGACTGACTGGCAAATTGACTGGTGAAGTGACAGACAAATTGACTGGTGAATTGACTACTTAACTGGCAAAATTTTGACTAATTAACGGGTAAATTAAACCAAAACTTACCTGGTTTGGTTATTTACTAGCTGTACTTACCTCATATGCATATGCATCACCCTTATATTATCATCTGGCATAATCTAATAAAACCGAGTGGTCTCCTTGCCCTTCCTTATTTTTCCAGTCCGGAACTTGTAATATGTGGGACAATTAGCAAGGTGAGACAAGTGAGGGTTAAATGTATAACAAGGTGTAATACTATGGGACTTCTTTCCCCTTGAATGAAGTGAATGTCATGTGTAGGAAGGGATGTGTGACCAAAGGTATCACCTTAAATTGCACTTTGAATCCGGTGTCTGGACTGTCGTCGTTCTGTCTCGTGGGTTTGAGTAGTAACTTTGTAGAACTCCTCTCACAGGCCTAAGTTCCGGAGTGGGGAAGGGGGGTGGGAGGTATATGAGGTAAGTACGTGGCTAGCAAATAACCAAACCAAGTTTTTGTTTAATTTACAGCATGTACTCCCTTACCTCATATATATATATGCATACCGACTAGCACTGTGAATCTGGAGGGCCCAGAACCCTTGCATTTGGTTTCGAGAGGATTGCTCTTGCAAAGGCTCCTTCTGATGGATGACATGGTATCTGTTAAGTAGCAGGAGACGAAACATGAAGGAGTCTTCCATGCCGCTGCTTTCACAATTTCGATAGGCGAAGACTACGACACCTTTCCTTCGTAGGTGTACCAAGACCGTTCTCTTACCCTGGTAAAAACTCTCGGTGCTGTTGACAGGTTGAATGGAAGCTATATGAAGCGGTAGTCTTGGTCCTTGTAACAGAATTAGGCAAGGAACTTGTAGTGATCTGGATGAATTGGGATGTGTAGGTAGGCATCCTTTAGATCCACCGACGTCGCCCAAACTCCTTCTTGAGGCGGTAGCATCTCTACCTCTCCTTTTGTCAGTATACTGCGAACTTCCTCCTCTAGCAAAGCCAGTTGGATTGGATCCCTGGGCATCGGAGTCACCTTCATATAGTCATGAGATGGTGGCTCCGCTGTGAAATCTTGGCGCTAGCCTGAAGAGATCACTCCCATTACCTCCTTCCATTTGTGCGCAAGCACATCAACCTCCCACCACCGGTGAAGAAGAACCGGTGAGGTGGGCATCCCTAGGGTCTCTTTCCTCTTGCTGGCTTTTGTCCGAATGATTTTCCTCTGGGAGACGGGCCAGACGCTCGTCCTCCGGGGTTCTTGCCTTTGACGTCCCGGTAGGATAGTCCCCAAGGACGCTGTGTCGTTGGTTTGTACTGAACAGAAGACCGTTCCTTTGACGAGTGGGTTCCATTTGTCTTCTTCCCGGGGCTCGTCTAAGGGGTAACCTCAGACGGGACGGGGCAGTTCCTGTGAGTCTGAAGTCTGCATCTTTGAGAGCCTTCTTAAATTTCTCTGCTTCTGCCTGGAGGTTTGACTGGAACCTCCATCCAAAAAGTTCATTCCCTTGGAGTAGCAAATTCTCAAAGGTCTGCTTGATTGACTCGGATGGCCATCGTAGGGAGTCTAAGACTAGTGACTTCATTTCCTTTGTCGGCCTTACTGCGATGGTTGCTTTGTGGACGTCTGTGAGGGGAGGTAAAGGAATTTCCTTTAATGGCTCAGCCTCTGGGATAACCGGTGTCTGAAAGGTTATGGCCGACTAGTCTTCCTCTGTTCGGAAGATAGCAGGTTCCTGGCAAGGAACTTTTTAGCATCGGCTATGGCCGAAAAATGCTCCGAGCACTCGAAGTTGACCGGCATGGCCGTTAGCTGGGCTCATACCACTCTGTTGAGGGACAGCTTGTATCTCTCGGCCTGGGAAGGTATCACCAGGGTTGATTCAAATCCACCGCAGGACTTACACTGCTTTTTCGAAGGCCTCCCTTGGAATGTCCATTCCCATGAGTGGCTCATCCGAGTTCTCCTCGAGGTCTTGGCTTCGTTCTGATTCGGTATCGGCCTGGTGATCTACGATCTCCGAGGTTTGTCCAACGTCTGAAAACACTCTCCATCTGAGCATGAGGTCCCCGTCCGATTTGTCGGGCACTTTCCTTGTCTTTCTCGAGGACCGTTGGGTCTGTGATTCTGAGCTGGAGGAAGTTGATTTGGAGGAGGATGAAGAGATTCATTTTCTCCTCACACTCTTCTTATGGCTCTTTTTTTCTTTTTCCTCTTTGAGGAATTTTTCTTCCGTTTACCGCTTCGCCGGCTGCCTGTGGAAGGTTATCGGTGGGGCAGAATGATCCGATCTCTGGTTGGAAATCCGTAAATTTCCTAAAACTTTCCCTTAAATCTTCCTGCTAAGGCCCGGGTGAGGAAGAGGGAAAGGAATACGTGGAATTAGTACCTTAAGGAGGGAGGACTATCATGTTGCGGTGTATTTTCCCGCCAAAATCCAAATATGTAAGGAATTGAGGGAAATGGAATGGCAGGGCGAACATAACACGAAGAAACAATTGCACCTAACTGTTAACATATTTCACACGCACACGTGGGGAGCTTAGGTTCCCCAGGTGCCATAGAATAGCGTGTTAGGCAGAGGTAAAACAACATGGCTCGAACAAGCCAAATCATGTGAGTGACGAGGATCTCTATCCGGGGGGTATGGTTGCTGTGATGTTGGCGAGGGTATATCTTCTTCTATTTAGAATTTGGTGTTAAATATTCGATGAAAAAAAGGTCCTACATACGCCAGAAGCGTATCACGTTACATCAATGAGTATGGCAAAATAAGAAAGGGCGAGGAGACCACTACGGTGTTATTAGATTATGCCAGATGCTAGATCACAGTAATATAAGGGTGATGCATATGTATATGAGGTAAAGGAGTACGTGCTGTATATTGATTAATTGACTGGCGAATTGACTAATTGACTGATGATGATGACAATGATAATGTAATTCAATAATAATATAAATAACAATAATAAGAACAAATTCAATTGTTTTAAATGACTTACCATAAGACCTTGATTTAGAGGAAGCTCCAGATGGAAGGATGTTTCAACCCATTTCTTGCTGCTGCTGTACATTCTTTCCGAGGAGAGATGAAGTGTTGAAATCCTTGGTATGCGATACTGCCAGCAACTTACATCATTTTACTGGTGACATCTCGTTAGCTCGACTGATACGCAATAGATGCCCGACTTGATATTATAACCTTAATTAAACAAATCAGATCAACATTAAAACAAATCATCAAAAAATTGATTGCTACATTCACATCTAGTGATTGTTTCATCATCAATATCATCCAAATCTAAAGCAAAATTTTCTAACATATCTGAGATGTTAACCATTCATAATTGCTGCACCAAGCCACCAACTGAACTATAACTTGTGAAAACAATTGAGACACCATTTCATTGGCTTCACATGAAGTGGTTTCAATATCTTCAGCACAGCTGCAGTGTAGCGGTTAATGGGTAATTTTTCTCACTTCGAGAAAGTGGTCTAAGTCAAAGGTACACGGGTTGGATGGGGATGTTAAATCAAAGCCACCTGGGGCAGAATGGGATGATGGTTTGTTACATGCCCAGTTTATGACAATTTGACTAAATGACTGACAAATTGACTGACAAATTGACCGACGAATTGACCGACGAAGCGACAGACCAATTGTCTAATTGACTGAAGAATTGACCAATTGACTAATTGCCAAATTGAATAACGAATTGACTAATTGATTGACGATTTGCACGACGAATTGACTGGCGAAATGACTAATTGACCGACGAATTGACTGGCGAATTGACAAATTGACTGATCATGATGATGATGATAATAAAATGATTTAATTCAATAATAATAATAACAACAAATTTAATAGTTTAAAATGACTTACCCTAAGACCTTGATTTAGAGGAAGCTCCAGATAGAAGGATGATTCCATTTCTTGCTGCTGCTGCTATACATTCTTCTGAGGAGAGATGAAGTGTTGGAATCCTTGGTATGGGACACTGCCAGTAACTTACATCATTTCACTGGTGCCATCTTCTTAGCTCGGCTGATACGTATGCAATGGATGCCCGACTTGATATCATCACCTTAATTAAACAAATCAGATCAACATCAAAACAAATCATCAGAAATATATGATTAATAATACTGTAACGACCCTGTTAAGAATTTATTGCTATATTCACATCTTGTGATTGTTTCATCATCAATATCATCAAAATATAAAGCAAAATTTTCTAACATATCAGATATATATATGTTAATCATTGACACACCAACCGAACTATAACTTGTGCAAACTATTGAGACACCATATCATTGGCTTCACATGAAGTGGTTTCAATACCTTTGATCAGCACAGCTGCAGTGTAGCGGTTAACGGGTAATTATTCTCACTTCGAGAAAGTGGTCAAAGTTCAAGTTACACCGTCGCCAGGATGGGATGATGGTTTGTTACATGCCCAGTTCATGGTTCCAAAGGTGGGGGGGGATGGAGGGGAATATTAATTCCTTATAGCCACAGAAGTATAGTTTATCAATTGAATTAAACTAGGTGTGTATTCATGTGGGCTTACAAACTAATTTCTTTCAAGTACAATATATTGGATGTTATTCATTTGTCTGAATGCACATAAAATGAACGGAAATACAAGAAATATAACTGCTTCTAGTTGAACAGTCTTGGTAATCCAAAATATCCTAAACATTGCACTGCTGTACGCAATGGAACAGTCCTACACACGCCGACATTATTTTTTTTATTCTGGGACATTTTCGCTATATTTTGCCAAAAGATAAGTTACAAAAAATAGCATACATACATAAGTTTACATACTTTTCACTGTAGTTACAGTTGACATAGAATAAAGGATCATCGCAAAACTTGTGATTTGTCCCCACTATGAATTGACTAATTGACTGACGAATTGACTAATAATAGACAGACGAATTGACTAACTGACAGACTAATTGCCTCACTTCGATCTCAAGGTTAGTTTTGTTCACAGTAGCCAAACAGTGCGCCACATCCATACTCGTACACATGGTGCTTCTGTGTAGTACACAGTGTTCGATTTCCCCTGTATCGCATCGCGAAATGCGAACCAAAACGGCGACATTGCGACACCTCTCACAATTGCATCGCACAAGGTGTGATGCAAAAATAAATGCAGGCATACGCTATATCAATCTATCAAGTAGCATCAAAATCTTGAAAAAGGATACGTGTGCAGTTCAGCAACTAACCGCATTGTTACTAACCGTAACTTTCTAAAAGAAATATTGTACTTGTAGTTAAATCTTCAATGTGAAATAGGCTGGCATACCAGTATGACCTAACGCTCAATTAGCCTATACACGCATATTACTAACAGTTTGGTACATGCTCTGCAATGCTAACTTGTATTAGTAATGCACCACACCACGTACAGTAACTGGGAGAAAAAAGAACACCGGTACACATGAGTGCGTAAACATTCACGAGTGCGTAAAAATTACCCGCTTGAATGTAAGCTTTGTTTGTGGAGCCGTTGGACACCAATACAAAGGTGTATTTTTTATTTCTAAAATAATTATTTTAAATCATAGCATTAATTTGAAGTATTGTTAAAATAACAGAAAAATTACAAGAACCCAAATTAGACGAACAAAATGGCAGATCCAGGGAGGCCAACAAGGGACCCCACAGAGATGTGCCACAAAATACATCACATCACTTCATTTGTGCTATAAATCTGTTCATATGACCCCCAAATGGGATCTGTGGTGATGACAAAAAGGTCCAGGAAGTGTCTTTTCCTGTGATATAGGGGGTATTTTTAGCCAAAAATTTTCTTCCTGCTATGCAAAAAAATATTGCATAGCAGTTATTGCTAAACAATTTGTATTAGAAAAACGAACACTGGTAGTACACCTGTAACAAGTGTTCAACTTGGTATTCGACTCTGTATGTCCTATTGAAAGAAAGGACCAATAAAATTTAGGTTTACATCAATGGAAAGATAATTTAGTTCTATAATTGTAAGCTATTTTAATTGATGTGATTCCAGTTTGTTAGTATTGGCAGGTATATTATTAATATTAACAGCTTCACACTGTGAATTTTCAATGGGTGCATTACAGAGACAGAAAATTGTCTTTAACACCCCACCCCCCCCCATTCCAATAGTAAAGAGTATTTACATTGTTGGAAAGAAATGAAGGTAACTCTTTTCTAGGATAATTGGCATTTGAACTAAATTTATTGAGGGATGTTTAAGGGGTTGATGTCATGATGAGAAGATTAGCATCTTGTGGTAATTGCACAGAGCGGTCAGATCAGAACTGTACGGCATCGACGCCAGATGGGAATTCACCTGAGGAATTGATATGTACGTGTTCCCCACCCCATTTTTGGCAGAATTAATCTGATTTTCATAATGAAATATCTATATAGAGATTTTCCCTGGATGTTGATGTGCACATCACTTCTGGTCAGCAATTTTTGCCTACTCCCTGCCATGTTAACCTCTGAATGTTGGTCACAAAGCGAAGGGATAATATTTAAGTCAGAGAATTATCCGTGGTAAACATTGACAGCCTGGTATTCTTTACGAGCCTAAGTGATTTAATAGCCTTTACTATAATAAAGTAACCTATATATAACAAAGGCATTTAATTGAGAACCATTAATTGCATTTATCCCATTAACTGACCTACAGTACAGTTTCCATCTTTGTGGACCAAAATTTTGATGTTCAATCATGAAACCAAAAGACAAACTTGATCAAATTCAGTAAATCATATGTAACTATATGTACAAGTATGTATACAGTACGAAATCAGCGGTACAACGGAGGTCGAGTGTAGCATTTACAGTAGAAAAGATATAAATATAACAGATCACTTACTCTCAAACAATGTAACTTGTAATTTGTCACTATACCAGGGAACCTTGGATACCATTCT
The DNA here is from genome assembly GCA_027574785.1 of Orphnurgus asper. Taxonomy (NCBI): domain Eukaryota; kingdom Metazoa; phylum Echinodermata; class Holothuroidea; order Elasipodida; family Deimatidae; genus Orphnurgus; species Orphnurgus asper. Next base: position 25,717 of record JAODAG010349245.1, read on the forward strand.
CATCAACGCACAATGCGCATTTATTTGTACATGAGTACAGCAAAGAAAGCTAGCCTATATGCGTAATATATGCTGTATGACAGCGAAGACAAGTCCAAATTTGCCTGTATACTTCTGTCAATACCGATGGGCAAATCTACCAAAGGATATAATGTCCTGCTGACAGTTTCCTAGAGTGAAGGCCATCCCTACGGTAGCAAGTAGTCGAGTACACTGGACACAGGTAACAAGGCAATAAAATATGCCTATTTGGCATGACCACAGGAGGTTGGATGAAAATGTCTGCCAGTAAGACAATCTGCTATTTTGATACTGAGATTTTAAGTAGCAATAGGCGGTTGATATCCTTTGCTAGTAAAGTTCCATGTAAATAAAATAGGAGTATATAGCCAAGAACGGTTGTATAAGCTACCACACTTTGAACGGAAGCACGCCAACTGCAATGACTTAACAAATGCTATTGTACAGTATGTGAGAGAGAAATACAAAATAATTATGAACTTGAAATTAGCCTAGGCTATAAGTTCATAAAACCTATACTTACACGTACTGTATGCCACTCCAGCGAGGCAGAAAAAATATTGGCCGTTGCCGCCTTCTGCTAATTACATGCATCTCAGGAAGTCCCACAAACTTCATCGTCGGGGCGTAGGGGCTGGTCTGTAGCACAAAACGACCTGTGAGTGAGGAATCATTGCTGATTGCTGAAGGTGGATTACACAGGTGTACAGATAATAATAAAGTCTACTCTCTTTGTAAAGCCCATTTAGCAATATCAGAGAGCAAGAGGAATACTCATGTCATTATATAAGCTAATCAGCTGCACAACTGGGTGATACTCGAATCAGATGTATATAACTGAGAGATACCATCAGATACCATTTCACTTAGAGTGAGTGAATCAGAAGTACAACAAACAGAGAAGAAATATTTGTAGAGTGCATTACTGAAAGTGAATCAGAACTTTGTATACAACTGAGACAATAGATTTATAAGATTGTAACATTTAACGTGAATCAGATACAATTTGTAGAGCAATAACACTTAAAGCGAATCAGAGAGAATAAATTTATAGACTGAGTGTGACACTAAAAATATTGAATCAGATACAGTACACCATTCCGTCCTAATAGACACTCATCCGCATCCCAAATCGTATACAACTGAGAGAATTTATTTGTAGAGCGTAATTAACACTCCAATTGCCATAGTGCCGAAAATTCTGTCGCCTTTTGCAGTTCTAGCTAGTACACACTTGAACACTCTTTCTTACGGTAGCCTACTGGTCAATTTCACATGTCTGCAACAGTTCTCCTCTTGCAATCGCCTGCCGAGCAGTATGACTTGTGTTGAGTCAGCTGCATTATTGCAAAGTTGTTTTCCTTTTTCATGTTTAGTTTCTAGAGTGCTGTTTGTCATTCGTTCATCTTCAAGTTCAAGGAATTCATGAAGAATAGCAATGGTACACCCAGGACTACGTAGCAAATATGTACTGGATTGGAGCAATTATCCACTTAAACTTAAAGGGTGTCATACTGTACTCCTACTGTCTGCCAAGACAGTCTTCATCATGAACATCAATGCTGTTCACGTATTGATCAGTTATTAGATGCAGTGTGGGTAATTTACTCTGGTCAAAAGTAAACATCTTTGACTTAATGTAAGATCTTTCTTGTGGCTACAGTACAGTAGGTTGTTCAAACTGCAAATTACACTACCCATTTAATTGTAAATTGTAAAATTTCTTGCAAAAAAACCTCACAAGAAATAATTGATCTTATAACATGCTTAGACTTTCTCGCAAGAAAGCATAATCTTTGTACAATATAGCTCCAATCACCACAATAATATTAAGCTTAAAAGCCGTCGCAAAGCTTCTTAATTGAATGGAGTCTGTAATATTTAATGCCCAGTCCATAATAGTGAATATAGCCCATAAGAATTCCTTCTTACTGAAAAGAACAAAAATTAATGGGGGAGGGGGAGGAAGGGGTGGTGGTATATAGCACAGATAGTTCCTAGGAATAGCTTCACCCACCAAGCGATATGATAACACTGTGTTCTATGATTCGTGTCCTAGATCGGTAGTCGTGCAGTTCTATAGTAATTTGATTGGAAAATAATACCAGAAAACACATGGCACCATCTGCAGGGTTGTAGCCATTCTGGTGAAACAACATGCTGGTGGACCAATCACCTGTCTGAAGGATTTTGGTAGTCTGGACATTTCTTGGCAACTTAAGCATAATAAAATCCCTAAGTATGCTTGTGCTTTGTAACTTTTGGGATCATGCAATTGCAATCCTACCAGAACTCAAGCTTGCGTTGTTTGAATTAATCCGATGCAACGTATTGTAGAATCCTTTATGGTAGCCGCGGTATCGGATGCCAACTCGATGGTCTTGAATATTGTCTCCAAAATTAAGTGATATCATTGGGACTGGATTAGTGCTTCAGAGATCTGCGGTAAATGGTCATACGCAATAATCATTACCTTTTAAAGAATGAGGTATATACTGTAGCTTACTGTATCATATACCTTGTTAATTAGCCTATGATAATATATCACCTGCATGCAGTACTATACTGTACACCACAGTACAGTATGTAAATCACAAATTTACTAGAAAATGTTACTAACTGATGATCCCACAAAATGAACTGTCAGTGAAGCTGGTTATGAATATGATGTAAACATTGCTATGACATGTACAGTACATCTCGGTTATAAAATACCTGTTCATCGAGAAATGGGCCAAAAATCAACCAACTAGATTGATTTTCATGGTCACGCGTGTCTAATTCTTTGTACGTATAATGCAATTACCACTTCAGCACATTTCTTTTGCGATACCCTGTGTGAAATTAATTGCTGCTTATGTTGAACAGTGCAGTCTTACTGTATCTAGGGGGTAACAATACTGTCAAAACACAAGTGGTTTACTCATAACTACATGTATGTGTGTCACAAGTACAGTAGACATGTCCTGTAATTAAACGAACAGGACGACCAGACTGTATGTACAGTACTACTAGCGTCTGCTATGTGTACTATACCTGTTGCTGAGGCTAATGAGTAAGTACTATTAATATATCACAGGTTATAGTACCAGCAAATGAAAACATTCCTCTGAAACTTAAGATGTCACATGTGTAATTGGTGGTAGTCAATCCCTGTGTTTAATTTTCACAATTGTGGCCATGGGAGAATCCAGTACATATTCTACATCTAATTGGGATTTACTTGCAAAGTTGCATATTATTATATATCGAAAACAAGGTCCTAGGTTCTTGACTCAGTTTGTGTATACTATTACTACTGTAACATAATGTTAATAACAGAACTTCTAGTTCTATATAGTACTAGAACTTGCCAGAAGGGAGATGTCCATTTAATGTACATAGTACAGTAGCACTAGCAGTAGCAACACGTGGAGGCAATTTGAACATTATTTACATTTAATGTTTAGAACATACCACTGACACTTGGTGGTATTACTACTAGTACTTAGTACTACTGTAGATACATACCGTAGTACCACACGATGTAGAAATAGTACACACATTTTATTTCGTTACTCAGTTTGTGATACCCTTATATTTGGAGGAGTCTAAATGTTTTCTTTTCTAATACAGTTTATTCAGTAAATATGTTGCGTGTGTATTCTGTATGGATATCATTAATCGAATACAATCACATATTAATAAATACCTGGACAATTATACTAGAAGGCCCATTTCTTGTTTAGTACAACCAGAACGTTCACATGTATGGAACGCCAAAACGGTCATTAATTTGTCTAAAACTCATGTGGCAATAAGACATTCGGCGGTACAGAACATATTGCCACATAATGACATAAATACTAAATATGTCGTTATTTGACAACTTCATCAATGCCACTTAATGACCAACGCGTTTATTTTTATTATGCAGTTCAGATATTGTCACATAACTACTGCCGTTTCGGACAAATAATATATCATTATTCGTCAACTTGGAGTCACGGACTCAGGCGCCAAAACGGACATTAATTTGTCTACAACTAATGTGGCAATAATTATTGACTTAAGTCATTCAGCGACACAAAAACATTGCGAGATATACCTGTGCTTAATTAAGCCTTGCTACAGCGGTCAGAATCTGATGGAGATTCGAGTGCAAAGATCTAGTTTTAGGGTAAAGAATTTGCAAGGCTTTTCAAGGGCCGTGGCCGCCGGCGCAAGACATGAAATAATAGAAACTATCAGAAACTACTTTATATATTCGATTTTTTTTCACTCGGAGACTATAGTTGAAGCACCAAAAGCTACTACTGGTTTTAAGAAGAAGAAAAAACCCTCCCAAGAAAGAACTTGGAATCTAACCAAACAACGGCAGCCGCACATGCCACAGCCTTCAAAAGCCAACTGACCGGCCCACTTCTAAGCCCCAGTCCTTTAGATTGGACTGACGGAGAAAGCCAACTAGATCTTTGGGAGGGTGTAGTGCCATGGCAAAGTTGTAGCGCTTGGCTCTGTTGGAGGACATGCATTGCCGCATGCATGGTCTACTATCTCGGGGGAGGGGAAGTACGCGATAATTTCTCTCCTCAATATTTCGTCCCGGCGACGGCTGGGTCTGGGACTAGGCTCTCCCCCTCACGGCAACTCAGTCCTTCCCCTCCCCGTGATCTGATGACACCAGCCAGCAAGTTCCTGAACAACCTGTGTAACCTGGGCACTTAGTCACTGGCGTATCCAGGATTTTTCAGTAGGGGGACCTGAAGGTCTTGCCCAAATTTCTGATCGCCGTCCTGAGGGAGGGGTCTAAGGGGAGGGGTGTGAATTTTTTTGTTCATTTAAGGAGGCTTATATGCAAAATGGTGCTATCTCTTTCAAATTTTGAACTAATTTAAGTTTGTATTGAAGAATCTTGAGTTAAAATTTGGCAGTTATGTATATAGACACATGACAAATATACAGGAAACTATTATATATTGGTAACTAAACGCGTGCGGAGCGCGCGAAAATGTTTGGGGCCACAACTTTCTGCCTCACACCAATAGGTCTGGCTAAGCGTCTGCCTGAATTCGGGCAGAGAATTTGCACAGTGAATGCTATCAGGGGGAGCGGCCCTAAGGGGTTTATTTTGTTAGTAAATTGCGAAAATAAAAACAAAATCACGGAACTCATATCTTAACTGAATTTGAATATTCCCCTGATTTGGGAAGGGGAGGGGCCGGGGATGGAGGAACTGCGGTTATTGTATGAAAATGCAAAAGCAAATTGTCCAAATAAAATTAACGACAAGAAAAAAATAACGGATGTCGCACGAACGGTAAATATGGTACGGTATACTTCAAATAAAATAGCGGAACTCATATCTTAACTGAATTTGAATAATCCCTTGATTGGGGGAAGGGGTGGGGTAAGGCACGGGGTATTGTAGACTATGGAAGCCCAAAAGCCAATTGTCGGAAAATTAATAGATACGCCAAGAAAAAACGGATGTCTGTTAGTAAATTACGAAAATAAAAACAAAATCACGGAACTCTTATCTTAACATAATAGGATATTCCCCTGAATTGGGAAGGGGAGGGGCCGGGATGGAGGGACTGGGGTTATTGTATGAAAAAGCAAATTGTCGAAATAAAATTAACGACAAGAAAAAATAACGGATGTCGCACGAACGGTAAATATGGTAGTACGGTATACTGCAAAATAAAATTGCGGAACTCATATCTTAACTGGATTTGAATAATCCCTTGATTGGGGGAAGGGGTGGGGTAAGGCACGGGGTATTGTAGACTATGGAAGCCCAAAAGCCAATTGTCGGAAAATTAATAGATACGCCAAGAAAAAACGGATGTCTGTTAGTAAATTACGAAAATAAAAACAAAATCACGGAACTCTTATCTTAACATAATAGGATATTCCCCTGAATTGGGAAGGGGAGGGGCCGGGATGGAGGGACTGGGGTTATTGTATGAAAAAGCAAATTGTCAGAATAAAATTAACTACAAGAAAAAAAAATAACGGATGTCGCACAAACGGTAAATATGGTAGTTACGGTATATTGCAAAAATAAAATTGCGGAACTCATATCTTAACTGAATTTGAAATTATCCCTTGATTGGGACTGAGGGGAGTGGTAAGGCACTGGGGTATAAAGACTATGGAAACACAAAAGCCAATTGTTGGAAAATTAACAGATACCGAAATCGCGTAAACTGATGTCTTTTGGTAAATTGCGAAAATAAAAACAAAATCGCGGAATTCATATCTTACCGTAACTAAATTTGAATAATCCCTTGATTGGGGGAACGGGATAGGTGAAGGCGCTGGGGTGATTGACTGGAAACAGAAGCAATTGTCGGAAATAAAAAAATAAAAAATAATAAAACCGGAAGACGCATAACCGACAGAAACAAATACGGTAACGGTTGTCGCTCGAAAATTTTGATGGGGAG
>JAODAG010349246.1:0-18534 GCA_027574785.1 Orphnurgus asper
TATATATATATGCTATAGATATATATTTATATATATATTTAGCCTATATATATGCTATAGATATATATTTATATATGATATATAATGGGATAATGATCGGTATATAATGGGATACTGATCGGTATATAATGGGATACTGATCGGTATATAATGGGATATTGATCGGTATATAATGGGATATTGATCGGTATATAATGGATGCTGATCGGTATTGGACTTGGGAGATCTACGAGCGTGTGTGAGTCAACGAACCGCTCATGAGTTGTGTTAGAAGGTGAGTTGTGGTCAGATAGATCCAGACATCGGCAGATTCAATATTTTGAAATAAGGAAGGTGAGAGCCGGGGTTCCAATAATGACCTCCATTTTCCCTCGTAGGGGGCACAGGGCGCGCAAATAAACAAAATGTGAAAATTTAACAATGAAGTTAAGTACAATCTTAATGGGTCTATGCATGTATGGAATAGTATGATAGCAGTTATCTTCAAACAAACAAATAGATCTCTGTGTCTAAGGAGTATATTTAGTGTCCATCTTGCAAACAAACAGATGGATCTATTCGTGTAAGTTTATAGTATGACAGCGGTTTATCATGCAAACGAAGATCCGACCACTCTCATTAAAAATTAACTCGGTACCCGACAGTAATTACCCCCTTATCGTGTTGAAAGCATATTACAATCAGGCACGATGCTTCCCATCGTCTGAAGATCAGACCTCTGCAATATAACGTCCATTGCATTCGTTTTCTGCTTCATTCGAGGCGAATAAACACCCTACTCACCTACCAGGAGGTGATACGTTTATATACATCTTCCTGTTCATCAATATCGCTTACAACAAATCTTAGGAATAGTTTGGAATCTTCTGTATTCTGCGATAGAAATAATTCCAGTTCAGTCTTATTTACGTTTTCGTTCTTCAAATTAATCCTTGCAAGGATGGGTGAACAACGACAGAACTGTCAATCAATGAATCAAATCATACAAAAGGGATTAAGGAGCTGCAATAGATCTTCTAATAAACAACTCACTGGTAGTATGTTAGCGGTCATCTTTCATACGTTCCATTCAACACCTTGTCCAGAGATGAGGAGACTACTTGGAAATCAAAAATCACACAACTAAGAAAAGATTCAAAGAGAGATGGTTTGATTTGCCACTTTGTGGAATTACTGTAATAATCTCTGATAAAGATTTACAATCTATAGATAATAAGATGATTAAGAAACTAAACAAAACTATGTACACTTTTAGTATATTGGATTTCACTTTGAACCCCTCCGAAAGGTGGGAGCTTCATTCAGACATTCTATACTTAGTGATCTACGTGATCTAAGTACGGCTAAGGAACCATAGAATTGTATCGAACCACTATGAAAGTGAGAGCTTGAGTCAGTTATTCTATACTTAATGATATTGAAGAATGGCTAAGGAACTATAGAATTGTATTGAACCACTATCAAAATGAGAGGTTGATTCAGTTATTCTATACTTAATGATATTGAAGAATGGCTAAGGAACCATAGAATTGTATCGAACCACTATGAAAGTGAGAGCTTGATTCAGTTATTCTATACTTAATGATATTGAAGAATGGCTAAGGAACTATAGAATTGTACTGAACCACTATCAAAATGAGAGGTTGATTCAGTTATTCTATACTTAATGATATTGAAGAATGGCTAAGGAACTATAGAATTGTATTGAACCACTATCAAAATGAGAGGTTGATTCAGTGATTCTATACTTATTGATCTTGAAAATAGCTAGGGAACTATAGGTTTGTATTGAACCCTATTGGAAGTGAAAGCCTGATTCAGTTATTCTATACTCAGTGATATTGAAGTCTAATGGCTAAGGAACCTTAGAATTGTATTGAACCAATATTAAAGTCAGAGCTTGGTTCAGTTATGCTATACATAGCGACCTTGAAGAATGGCTAAGGAACCTTAGAATTGTATTTGAACCACTTACCTTATACCTGTAATGAATGAACTGTCGGAATCAAAATTCATGAACTTTTTCACGGTATCGGGGATTGTATCAAGATAGGAGCATTTCTCAAGAATTAATTTTTGAAGGCAAGAATTTGCTGATCTGAAATATAGAGTAGCATAGAGTAGCCGGCTAATAAGGTAACAATATTACTTTGGAATCATTCGCTTCAACTCTCCCTGGGCTCATTTGATACTCGACTTTTCGTTGAAATATATATACATATATATATATTTACTTTAACTGTGCCTTTGATTTTGCAACAATACAATAAACAATAGAAACGAGTGTGCTTCATTCATTTGCGTTAATTGATTCGTTGTGTGTTTGGCTTTCATTAACTTTCAATTCCAGTAAAATGGCTTGTACTCTTCACCTCTAGAGAGGGGGTTTGGTTGTATAAGAATGTACATTCCCATTGAATAACTTGCGGGGGGAAGGGGTACCAGACCAGAACAAAAATGTCACAGTTGCAACATTTACATTCAGTAACACACTTTTGGGTTTTGGTCCATAACCTGTTTTAGCTTTCAGACAATCTCTGGCCAGTGAATTAAAGAAAGTGTTTGCCACATATATGCCAGTGTTCACATATATATATATATATTATTGCCCCAGTGATAACTGTAGCTGTGGTCCAAGGTGCATGGGAAGCAATTATGTAACTTCCCAATCCAGATCTGATTCCCCAGTGATAACCATAGCATTGGTCCAAGGTGCATGGGAAGGAATTAAGTTCCCAATCCGCATATGATTCCCCAGTGATAACCGTAGCATTGGTCCAAGGTGCATTGCAAGGGTCCATAATCCAGACCAGATTCCCCAGTGATAACCGAAGCATGGTCCAAGTTGCATGGGAAGGGATTAGGTCCATAAATCCAGATCTGATTCCGATTCCCCCGATGTTAACCATAGCATTGGTCCAGGGTGTCAGCATGGTAAAGGGCTAGGAACATAATCCACTTTGTACCATCAGATCCTCCCTGGTAGGATTATCTACATCTTGAACGTAAATGATTGTCTGACTTCTTTATCCAGTGTGCTGTCATGAACTAACATTAACCCAGACGGCACTTAATACGCCAGACTGCCGGAACCGATGCTCCGACTTCTTTAACCAGTGTGTTGTCATGAACTAACATTAACTGAGACGGCACTTATACGCCGGAACCGATGCTCCGACTTCTTTAACCACTGAGTTGTCATGAACTAACATTAACTGAGACGGCACTTATGGTCTGGAATTTTTTAACATTCCAATTATACTTTGTACAATTATACAATTAATACAATTAATTATACAATTATAATTTGCACATATTGACATTATAACCCTTCACCAAACTGAAAGATGTGTGTGTGTGTTTGCAGCTTATTTCTTATAATTAATTAATTAGCAGGTAATTAACGATCTAGTTCAGCCTCAACAAATGTTGCCCCTTAATCCTTTTGTGTCACAAATTTACCACTCCTAACCAGTTTCTGAGCAGGTAGGGAGAATCGCTTTGAGCTGGCGAGAATATTAATTTCCACGGTTCTTTTCTGCCGTTTTAGCTGTCTTTTCGTATATCAGTCTGGACCAAGAGAACTGCTGCAGGAGCACTGCCTAGCCCAGAGTCAGAGGGATTTGTTTTTCTACGGCAAACATCTCGTCTGCAGATGCATCAATTCCTCCTCCCTCTGCTCCTGGGAGGGGGTACGCTAAAGGGGTCTTCATCCTGGAATGAAAAAAAAAAATGAAATACAGGAGGAAAATAAAATATGACGGCATATTTGGTACGATCGACTCCAAATTTAAAAATTTAATAAAAACTCTAAAAAAATGTTTTTTGCAAGACATTTTAACTGTACCAAAGGTGCAACATACATAGTAGAACTAGAAATCTCGTCCTTCCTGGACGGAAAAACGATCGAAGACCGGAAGACTGGAATTTGTCAAAATTCTCTCGGGCGGCCTTAAATTATACAATATATTATCGCTTTCCGCAATGCTCCGTCGGGTAATATTGTTTTAGTCCGAGCCATCTGTTGCTGCTACTACGTTCCAGAAAATGCATCGTCAAATTCACTAACAGGAGTCATTATACTGTCGCGCAACTCACCACCCAACGAAGCGAGGACGGGTGTGACGCATGGCCGGGATAGATATTTATCGGCCAGACAATATCGACATGCTAGTTTTTAGAACGCCGACGTCTGGTAGTACGGAAATATAAAGTTAATGCTTTCCGTGCTATGTAGTTCACCGCCCACGCTGTTCACACTACTTAAAACACTTTCAGGGAATATTCATGAGACAGACCACTCTGTCATCCAGCGGTGTGATTTGGGTACGAGAAAATCCAGTCGTTTGGTTTGGTATCGTTGGTAAAGGTGAACACCCCAGTATAATGCTCAAATACGGACTTTATATTTTCAACGTATTTCCTATCTATTCGAGTACTGATATGTTACAAATAAATAATGACGGAATAATGATATTTGTAAGTCTTTACTGAATTATGAATACCATTGTTTTTGAGACCACACCGGTTATTTTCGAGATCCATTATCTTCTGTACCTCGACCAATATATCGGTAACGAACCCAAAAATATCCCACATAGTCGACCTGCCAATGGTACAGTTACGCAAGAAAATTGCTACCAACGAACCCTGCGATGGACATGCGGCTACGTTCAAGGGGTTGAAATTTGAGGAAAATGCTGCTAGTGTAAGTGTTGCACCCTTATCGAACAATGAGCGTCGTCACCAACTGCTCCTTCAACTACTTCTTCAATTTTTACGATACACCATATCATTCGCAAGCCGGTCGACAGGAATTTAACTTCTCGTTTACTTATTAACACTATTGACGTTCGTCGTCTCATTAGCTTCGTACTGGAATAATTAACGTTGAACGCTGGGGCTTCCACCGCTCCGTTCCTCACGTACTCCTTACGTATACCTATGGGACGATTACAGCTGCATTGGTCCTGATTCCGATACGGTCGCTACTTACTGTATTGATCGATTGATTGAATGATCGATTGATGGCACGCACTCACCAAGACGTCTTTTCTGAGCCGCGAGGATCGGTTCCACTCCCCACCTTTTCGAAACGGGTCTAAAAGAGTGACGTAATTTGTAGACGCGTCCCGGCCGGGCGACCGCCAGAATGTCGCTCTACCAGGGATGGGATGGGACGACGATTCTGTTCAAATACGTCGGCGCACGGGAGGCGTATTTGTAAATGTCGCCGGAGGTCGAACATGCGTCCGGAGACTATTTTGATTCTCTACTAATAATCCGGGTTGGGGGTGGGGGAGGGTAGGGTTTCGCTTCTTTGCGGAGCCCGGGAGAGCCGGCTATAGTCCGACGCGCCCTTCCGAAAGAGCCAGACTCCTAATTTCTGTTACGTAGTATGTTTTATTTGGTTGCCGTTGAAAACAATAAAATTGCATTTGTTCGTGATAGAAAGAATGAAATTTAGAAAATTGACGAGAAACGATAGCGTTTTCCAGTTTATAGTGTAATGTTCGGTAAACAGATAGACGAGTACTAATACCCATGCTGATAAAAAACATACAACACGTAGGATCAAAGGTTAACACCCTGCGACCCTCACCCCCACTATATACATATGTACAGATACAGAAAGGATTATAATGATTTTACTTACATCAGAGTCACTCACTGCCACTACCTCTTCAGGACTTGACTCTCGCCTGAAGGAACGAAAACAGGGAAATGTTACTCGTTGTTGGTCGGAGATTGTTCACAAGCAATGTCCAATGTTTAATATTAAGAGCAGTTTTTCATTATTTCATTTCATTATTCGATACATAAAATGCATGAAAACAAAATAAAACAAATCGGGCCAAAAGACAAATGCGAGGACCACGACCAAGTAAAAGGGATTAACCAATTTCCTGCGACACCAAATGTTCTACGAATTCCCATACACATAAGAAGAACAAATGAAATTTAAAATGTACAGTGAATAAAGAATTAGAAACAAATAAAATGTATTATACACACACGTCCGGGATAAAAAGGATTACGTATGTAATATAAAACAAAAATTAAAGTTATATACATGGCATACACAAATGTATATAAAATACAAAAATTTATATACATGTATATACAAATATATTTATATATAATATATATATATATAAATACCTAGCTGTACCCAATACACACAGAATATGCCGCATTTACCTTTTCCTGACCCTTGAAGAGCTGGCGGTGTTGGACATCGATTCGTCGTCGTCACTGTCATCCTGGGGAAATGAAAACGCAGACGAAAGTGCTCTGAATCCCATGAAGGATAGATAGCCATATATGTATTATAGAACCAGGATCTTTATAGATCAGCCCTTAAAGTCACCCATTAATGTACAGATCCAGGGTCTTTTAAAAGGTCAGCGTATAATGTTTTATATACAGAACCAGGATGTTTTAACATGCAGCATTTAAAGTCGATCACCCGTTAATAAACAGAACCAGGATCTTTAAGGAATCATTTCAATCACCCATTAATATACCAGAACCAGGAACTTGACAGATAAAACCAATTCAAAAGACTACTAGTTTGCCAAGAAAGAAAGCTGCCAGATTCTTCCAGTTCTTCATGACAGGAACTAGAAAAATGTACAGAAAGTATCATAAATTAATATCCTTCTCAGCCACAGGCTAACGGCAAATGACTAGCTGTAGTAATTCTGTTCTTGGCATGTAAATGACTATATAATAATACAGAAATTATCAGAATTAATGCATCACAATGCATGCCAAATTGGAATATTATTTCTAATATTTCCAAGCGTTGCATAAATATGCTGACACATAACCCACATGACTGATTTAACAACATTAAAACATGAACTCATTATTAAAATTGAGACGGTCGACTCACGTACCTCGAACATGATCGGCCTTTTCTTGGAAGAATTAGCTGCAAGACAAAAACGCGGGAGAAATGTAAATTTCCGTGTGTTTTATTTTATCTCTTAGTTTAATCACACTTTGTTAAAGTTCCTCTAACGAGTTAGTAACCATAGCAACTGTAATCTAAACCAAATGTATGAGTTTTCATGATTGTTCGATCCCACTGATAAAATAGACTCTTACGTTACGCAGCTATGGCATATTCATCTCGGCAAGATATATGTCGATTATTTTATTAAGTTATAAGGCTAATATTGAGCTGCTGATGCAGGTTTTTGCTTTATACTGATGAGACGCATGTCAATTCAGGGGAAGATGGGTCGAGGAAGGGAACTTTATTAAACAAAAAATTAAATAAAATTTAACTAAGTATGTAATGAAAACCTAACGCAGGCATGCTCTCCGAGCTGGATAAGGTTTGTTCTGTATTTGATCGAAGACTGTCTTTCTTCTGGGATTTGAGACATCTGTTATGTCTCACCTCTACAGAAATTAGAACATGCAGGCCTGGCAAGTTTAACTTAGTTGTTAGGTCTCACCTGCTTATAGACAGGAAAAACCTGACGAGAGATCAATTTTGTTCATTTTTGAGAGAGTTGTTGTCTCACCTATACAGAAAGAACATGCAGGCCTGACAAGGTTAATTTAGTTGATCGTCGAGACAGTTGTTATGTCTCACCGCTGCAGACAGGACAGGCCCTAGTATGGTTAAACAGACTTGATTGAGACAGTTGTTGTTACACCGTCCTCTACAGAAAGCACATGCAGGCCTGACAGTTGTTGAAACAGTTGTCATGTCTCACCGCTGCAGACAGTACAGGCCTAATATGGTTATAAACAGACTTGATTGAGACAGCTGTTGTGTCTCACCTCTACAGATAGCACATGCAGTCCTGACAGTTGTTTGAGACAGCTGTTAGGTCTCATTCGTTCCGAAAGACTGCCTGGAGGAGATCAATTCTTAAATTATAGTGGCAAAGGCATCCTCTTGGCATTTGTCTTTTGCTTTGAGTATGAGAAGACGGCTAGTCTTACGTTTGCTGAAAGACTGCTCGGATAAGGTCATCTGCTTCGTTTGACCCTTCTTGGCCCCTGACCTGGAGGATGTACTGGCAGAGGACGCTGAAAACATAATTAGATTGGACGAGCATGAAGATCAAAGTTTCTTTATTATAAATGAAAATAATTAGTCGACATCTAGGATCTCCTAAAAATATCAGCGACTAATTCGGAATTTCTAAACTTTCTTCGCAGTTAATTTATTACGTTCATCAGCCAAGCTAGCGGCTGCCTGTTGGGGGTACATTATCATGTTAATGAAATTATTCGAGGATTCGATTCAGAATGTTGGGAAATCAACAACATGCTCATATAAACACATTTTTGGTGGAGGTATAATAAATTTAATATCACAGAAGAAACCACTTTCGGTCGGGGGGAACACAATGTCCGAACCAAAAATTTAAGATCTCAGCACGGCAGTTCTGTCTCAGCTCACAACGTATCTGAGCTTGTCTGGGTCATTCGATTAAACGAGGATTTATACAAAAATGACCAACTATTGCTACTTTGCCCATTCGTGAGACGAAAGGAATTATATTTTCAAGTCTGTCCACCTGGTTAATGGTACATTATCAATCTTGTAAACATGTATGCCATGAATTGTAGGTAGTCATAGTAACTGCACGAACATTGACATGCACAGCCGAGCCTACTGAGATAATTATTAATAACTGAAGTGAGCGAGGGCATGGCTTAGTGGTGTGTGTCCAGCTCCGCTTCATAGACCATGGACGGTTCAAACCCCCCCCCCCCCAGCGTTGCTTTGATGAATTCGGCCTTCCATGGCGTGTTTAGTGATTCGGTTCAAAATTTCAATGGGAAGATTGCTATGGCGTCGCAATCACTTCGCTGAGCACAGCTGCAGTGCGGCGGTGAAGCAGTCTTTAAGCCAAGGGTCTTTGAGCCAAAGGTCTTCGAGCCAAGGGTCTTTGAGCGAAGGGTCTTTGAGCGAAGGGTCTTTGAGCCAAGGGTCTTCGAGCCAAGGGTCTTCGAGCGAAGGGTCTTTGAGCCAAGGGTCTTTGAGCCAAGGGTCTTTGAGCCAAGGGTCTTCGAGCCAAGGGTCTTCGAGCGAAGGGTCTTTGAGCCAAGGGTCTTTGAGCCAAGGGTCTTTGAGCCAAGGGTCTTTGAGAAAAAGGTCTTTGAGAAAAAGGTCTTTCAGACAAAGGTCTTTAAGCCAAGGGTCTTTGAGCCAAGGGTCTTTGAGCCAAAGGGGTCTTTGAGCCAAAGGTCTTTGAGACAAAGTTCTTTGAGAAAAAGGGGTCTTTGAGCCAAAGGTCTTTGAGACAAAGTTCTTTGAGAAAAAGGTCTTTGAGCCAAGGGTCATTGAGCCAAGGGTCTTTGAGCCAAAGGGGACTTTGAGCCAAAGGTCTTTGAGACAAAGGTCTGTGAGACAAAGTTCTTTGAGAAAAAAGTCTTTGAGACAAAGGTCTTTGAGACAAAGGTCTTTGAGACAAAGGTCTTTGACAAAATAGGTCTTTGAGACAAAGGCCGTTGAGAAAAAGGTCTTTGAGACAAAGATCAGGGTGCACTCACTGCCGCCAACAGATGGCGCCATTATGGTGGTTTCGGATGGATGGTTGCATGCCTGCATCATTAACCTCTGAAAATTGGTCGAAATGAAGAAAGGCAAAGTTGTTTAAATTCCGTCTTCGATCATCCGCGATCAATACGGTCCTGGGAGCAGGGTGGCTGCATGCCTGCCTCGTTAACCACCGAACCCTGGTCGGAACGGGAAGGCATGTCGAAGCTGGTCTTCATCAAATGATCAACACGGTCTCGGGAGCCAGGGTGGCATGGATGGATACATTCCTGTGCCATTAAACTCTGAACCTTGGTCGGAAAGAGTAAGCGTTTGATGTGATGCGAGACTATGTCATAACATCATCCTACACACAAACATGTGATTTCCCAGAGGAAAACTAAACTATAGGTTGCTAGCCTTGAATTACTCCCTCCTTCAACTTCCTGGTCCCAAACAAACACATCCCAACCATCATCACACCAACACAACATCTCTCCATTCCTCCCTCAAGCATTCATAATTACTGCCAGGGATTAAGTAATGTCCAGTGAAGGTCGTCGTCTGACCATCATTGAAGCCTAATATGCTACGCGTGTCGGTTGACCTCTCACCTCTACTCTCCCTTTCGGCAGCCGCTTTCTCCTGCCGCCCCCTGCCGGACGACGACGACGTTCCTCGTCCTCTCGAGCTCCTGCCTCTCCCCCTACCTCTTCCCCTGCCTCTGCTCACAGAGCGGGGAGCAGGCCTGTTCTCGTCGGAAGAGTCTCCGCCGTCGCTGCTTCCGTCATCGCCTGCTTCTTGTCGTTTCTGTTTGGCCACCTTCATCACCTAACAGTAGGATCAGACAGACGTCATGTAAACGAAGCCGAATAGATACCTATTAAAACACATTATCGCTATCTCATTTCTAATTTCATTCAGTGATACAACATTGTACCGCCGTATGTAATTATAAACTTATCAAAAGTACATCCTCAACGCTAAACTTGCCTCAGGAAATTCAGAATGCAAACACGTCCATTATAACGTTCATTAAATTAATAGGGTGACTGTCCGCATTTTAGAAAGTATTAGTCATTTACAATGACAGATGTACTGTATCAAAGTATTAAAGGTCAACTGCATTGGACGGTTCAAAATACATCCGTAACCATTTCTTTGAGGTAATAAAATCAGAATAGCACAGTCCATTTGCCAAGACAGGATGAGTATTTTGACTTAATGCACAGATGAACTGAAGGTCTGTTTCTGAACGAATTCTTCCCTCCGAGAGTGACGTAAGTAGTTCAAGAAGTTCTTGGTAAAACACATCTATGCCATCAAAGATTTGGAACTTATACCTCTAATTAGCATGTCTAGCCATTTTCTATCCAATCAGTGTCCTTAATATGATAGACACTCCCTCCTTATAATCCTGTATACTATACAGTGCCATTTTAGAAGACACGTTAGTTTGAGCAGCAAAACTTCAGATCTATGTATAAGCAGGATATGGCCCATCCCAAAGGAGACAGTTTTGTGGGGTTCTCTGAATCTGTGATTAAAATTAAAATAAAAAGTTGAATTGTGAGCAAGTAGACAAACAACCTATCATTCCTGACCATATATCTTTTTGTGCTGTCCGAGAGTGAGGGACAATTTACAGTACTTGTTGTACTACTCCT
Organism: Orphnurgus asper; assembly: GCA_027574785.1. Lineage (NCBI taxonomy): Eukaryota > Metazoa > Echinodermata > Holothuroidea > Elasipodida > Deimatidae > Orphnurgus > Orphnurgus asper. The sequence continues at coordinate 11,179 of JAODAG010349246.1, forward strand.
GCCCGACTTCTCAAGTTACACCGTCTAGTGAAACTGAACTGTCTAGTGAAAAAATAAACTGTAGACTCTTCCAAACAGGAATTCCCCTATGCGACACTAAGGCCATGGTATTCTTGGAGTAATTTCTTTCAGAATGATCTAGCATTCAAACTATGATTTCTTGATTAGACACATGATACTAAGACAGGTTTTGGATAAGTGTGGTATGTATATTATTTTCTATAAAATAGTTAATAAGCTTAGTATGCTCCCAGAATCTTCCTTCAATGCTTTATTAAAAGCTTCAGCTTCTCGATATAACCGATACAAACTTTTGTCTGACCTACAACCACGATAAGAACTTCTACAACCGATAAGAACTTTTGTCTGACCTGTTTAACCTCTTCCGTTCTCTCTGCCTCTGACATCCTCTTGCGTTCTTCTTTTATTCTAACCAACTGCAAAAGAACAAAACCGATTAAAACAAAAATAATATCATTGACATCTATTCATATTGCAGAAGTTGTGTTCTACACAGTATCGGGAAGCCTAATGAGTTTATAATCACAGATGGTCACCGACCGGTACACAAGCACAACACACACAACTCAAAAGCTCATTATGCACTTGGTATACCTGTCACGTAGATCTGTGCAAAACCTTCCCACTTAGCCATGGAAAGTTAACCCGTCGAGTCCCAACGTTGAGTAAACTCGTCCAAGATTTTATACTAGTGCCGTATTACAAGATCCTTCCATCATCACAGAGTGCCATATACTGCACGTATTACAATATAAGATCCCTCATCATTACGATATCTCTCCATCATCAGAGAGTGCCCTATTACAAGATAACTCCATCATCACATAGTAACCTATTACTGTACAAGATCCCGTCATCATCAGAACGGGGACTTGTTATTTAGGAGATACAATGAATACTATACTCTTTCAAACTAACTTGGGTACCAACAGTAATCCCATTTATTGTTTTTCGGCCAGGAATGCATATATTTCTGTCCATTAATATTGCCACATAACAATAGTAGGAATACTTCGAAATCTTCCGTAATTGGCGTGGAAATCATCCCAGTTTAGTCTTAATATATTCGTTCAAAGTTTATCCATGCACGAGAGGTATAATTAAATTAAAAAATGTAGACCAGTCGTTTTTCTGAAGTGTCAAATGTAGTCGTAACATCCTGTCGGTGCACAGTTAGGCATCAAACCATTGATCAGTTGAAGTTATATTGTTCAGTTGTTAGGTAACTGTATGTATGAAGAGAAACTCTTCAGAAAGAAGAGGAAGTGAATTAGACCATGCAACCACGGAAATGCCAATCAATGAATCAAATCATCATAAGAGGTTAAGGGGTTATTGATGGGATTAACAGCCAGTCGATACTGTGTTGTTCCTCCTTTTAAATAACCACTCCCTGATCAGTGAGTACTCTATTTGTAAGATCCCATCATCATCAGAGAGTGCCCTAATACAAGTTCCCTCCATCATCAGAGAGTGCCATAACTATTACAAAATAATTATAAATTAAATAGTATATAAATAATATTGACAGTATATACAGGAGTACATTGCTGTAGGAAAACTGACAGAATATTTCCAAATTAATTAATGCACGAAAATAACGTTTGAAAATCCGACATTTACGAATATTTGCAGCCTACTCTACATAATCAAGATGAACTGAAGAGGGATATATGCAACGAACCAACGGGCATCATCTACAGCTTTAAAAAGTCAAGCTCGCAAAACCGCAGACGACATTGACATCTTTGTTTGTACTCCCTACAAATCAATCAAAGTGTTCTTCAATAATTGCTTGATCATCGTATTGCATCTAAATCAGCCAGTCGTCTGGGACGAATAAAAAAAAAGTTGATTACGGTGGTGTGCACTGAGGCGATACATACGCTGTACCGTACCTCATTAACCACACAGCCTGTTGTGCTCGTTAAAATGAGACAGCCAGCTGTGTTAATTAGCCGGGGATCATCCACTGATAATTTTGCAAGGCTTCCATGATTGTATTATTTCCAAATTGTATTATTGCATAAGTGTATTATAATTTCAAAACTACATCGTTTCATAATTGCTTATAATTGTTTTATTTCCTTATTGTATATTTTAAAATTGTTGTTACTTTATAATTGACATACATGTTTATTTTATCATTGCATTGTTCCATACTTTATTTTACTTCTTTTATAAATTATATCATTTAATAATTGAATTATTTGTTATACATTATCTCCTTAATTATGTAGCATTTATAATTGCAATATTTCATAACTGTACAATTTCATAGTTGTAATATTTTATTGTGTATTAGATTCCCTAGTATGTATTATAACTGAATTATTTCATAATTGAATTATATCATAATTATGGAATAATTTCATAATTGAAGTATTTTCATGACACTGCCATATTTGAGTCCCATCACAGCAGACCGTTTCACATCAACTTTGGTGTTAGATATTAGACTGAATTAATTATTATCCATCTAGTCACCATGCAGGCAGCTTTATTTGTCAAATAAGTACTCAGTACTGGAAAAGACATTTAACGAAACAATTTAAAGGCAGAAACCGTCCAGTTGTATGTAATTTCAAGGATGAACTAGATGAAACTAGGTTTATAATGACCCCAGATTTCTGACCCAGTGTTATAGCAATATGGACTGGGGGATCTGGATGATGCCGCTGGAATTAATCACTAACTGAGGCTATACAGTATAGTATATACCTGTTTTGACAAATTCTTACATATTCACATACAGTAGCTGTCTTCTTTTGATGAATTATGCAGAACATGCAGTAAGTGACATAAATGGAGAGTCTGATTGTCATTTGTTGGAATTAGATCACATTTAATTGTTGAGCATATATACTTTCCATGACTATATAATTCAAATTTCAAATTTATTGAATGGAATAAGATCTGTTGCCATGGGAACTATTCGGAAGAAAGAAACATTAAAAATATATTTTGCTATGATTTATACAATTGAAATGAAACTATTGTGATGATGACAGATATTGCAGATTGTGCATTTGCGAGATTGAAACATTAAAAACCAAGAATTATCTTGTAAATATTTAACGAGTAATATTGAAACTGAGTTTATTTGAATAGCCAAAAAGTCAGTTGGCTTAATGATGACTTGCCCATACTGGAACTTTAATGTAACAGTAAAGGCAACATATGTTCTTTGACCATTGGCCTAAATACTCAATCAAAAAGACTTAGCATAAGTGTCCTGAACTGTACAGTTGCCTAAATGTATAGCGAGGTAATAATAACCATAGGATGACAGTTTGAAAAGCTATCTATGTTTCATCACAACATTATGAATATTAAGGCACTTGTAAGATACAACACAAAATCACCAACTGCGACCTGTTGACCTCATCTGACCTCAACCAAAAACAATAAGAATTCTTATACACAAAAGCTGGGCCTACACATACCAAATGTGAAGTCATAACTTGCGAGTTTTTACAAGGTTCAAAAGGTTACAAGGTTACAATTAAGGTTTAAAAGGTTACAAGTGTTTACAAGTGTTTACAGATATTGAGTCAGTACCTCTGTTGAACTCATAAAACAATAGATCACTCAGGTCAATATAAAAACCATGAAGTTTGAGTTGTACTTTTGGAGTTTTCAGGTTTTACCAATGCTTTGACTTTGACCTATGTTGACTTTTGACCTCTACCAAAAACGTCTTGAACTCACTAAGGTAGACCAACAAGGAAAACTCATGAAGTGTACCCAAGATTTGTAGTTATCATGTTTACAAGGTTTTTCAGACTTTGACTTCTAATGACCTTTGACCTATACCAAAAACATAATTGTACTAAAAAAGATGAACCTACGTTCAAAATATGAAGTTTTCCCCAAAAAATGAGTTATTTGCAAAAGATTCAATCATTAAACTGCATGAGAACTACATATATTTGCAAATAATGAACCGTTAAACAATTTAGAACTACTGTATTTTACAACAAGGATTGAGCCATTTAAAATGGGAACTACTTGAAACCACTAAATTCATAATTATATCATAATCAATCGATGCATGCATCCATACAAATTTTGCTCACTCTTGAACTAGAAAATGAAACAATTTTGCTACTAAAGATCGATTGAGTACCATTTTTCCATGAAATAAATCAACTGAAAATCATCTTCCTGATTCACATCAAATAACTGCTACTAGTAAGGAGTTAGTTAGTCTGTGTATGCACCGCTAAACAGCTGACCCGTAGAATTGCAAAGAATAGTAAAAACTCTCGTTTTACTTGACATAGCTTCCAGACAGGGCTTTATAACGTCACTGAATTAACAATTGATGGGAAAACTCCGATTCCTTCAGTTTCCATGGAAATGAGAAGAAAAAAAGCCTCGTCTACTGAAATCATTGGAGCAATTTACAAAATGTCACAAAGACAAAAGTCTCAGAGCGACATGCATAAAAAAAACATCCCGAACATTTGAAACATATGTCAAGAGCAACAGGGGAAAGAAAGATTTTTTCGAGTCGATTGTGGATGGGTTTTGTTTCGCCAACAGAACACTTCATCCTGCCTGGCTGTCAGGCACGATGACCAAGCGTCATTCGTTAACAGGTCCAATCAAACACAGACGATCAAGAGAATCTTGTGAAGTCACAGTTTATCCACATAAAGTTAACTGCAGTGCATGCATGACACCATAGCAAGCAGTTTGTAACTTGTCAACGCTGCGTGATTGTAAATGATTGGCTTTCACGAAGGGATTTTAGAAGAGGAAATCAATTCGGCGATAAGAAAACTTGGTGGATGATGGAGTGTGTGATATTAAGGAACTAACTTCATCCTGTGAGTTAGACAAGTTCATTTGTCGTTCCTGTGAAATATGTTCCAATAATTTGTGCCTGCAATCAGTTGTTCAGTGGTAGCAAATTCTGTGCAAATGGGAAATAATATGTCAATTATTACTTCACGAACCATGAGTCTATGGAAATTTCATATCTATGGAGATATATTGTATAACACAGATATATGACAACAAACTACTGTACATCAACATGGACTTGTGAATATTTAATTCAGGACCGCAGTATACAAAACTCAGTTTGGATTTATTTTCAAGTGCCAAGCTTATAACGTGCAGTTGTATACTGCTTTAAATGACCAGAATTCTATGGAATTTTATTTAGAGAAATATTGAATATAATTGTTATGGCAACAAACTACATCAACATTTACAACAATAAATTGTGACTATTTAATTTAGGAATAGGATCTTGTGGATTTATGGAAGCACCCAGCTTATAACTGTAGTGCTTTATGCTTTAATTCACTGACTTTTCCATTAGATATAAGTCAACGAGAAGTAGCTAAGGATAACAGTTCGTACTCGGGCAATTCCCATCTCCTTTTACTTAGATTTCCTGTAGTCGTAAATTAAGTTTAGCAATTAGTCGTAAATATATCGGAATTATGAAGTGACCGAGTGCTAAGTGACTGGGTTAACGAGGCTGTGTGACGTCCCTTCACTGAGTTCGAAGCAAGAAAAAATGAAAGAAACAGACTTGAATGCTCATTTAATCCGTGCTAAGGATCACAGGACAGTAAGAAATAAGACTTTAACGTTCCTTTCTCTTTAAAGGTAACAATGTTTGAGGTAAAAATATGCAGGATATCTATTCACTTGTGGCAATCACTTTTGCTACACCTTTGTTGAAATCACAAAGACGTCTAACGCGCTATGAAATTGGCTCTGGATAAAAACAGAATTCACTTTCATCTGAAAAAGTTTACAACCCCACTTTGACAAGTAGCACTTCTTTTGTCCTTTGGATGAACGGGACACGAAAAAACCGCCATGAATACCAAAAGTACGGAGGCCAACGTCAGTAACACCTCGGCTGCTGGATCTGTGCTGGTCTTCCAAACGATTAACGTCATAGACGCACCCGTCCTGCCAGTGCTTAGACTCTTCAAAGTCTTCATCAATCCCACTATACTCGTGGTTGGATTACTGATAAACTCCATCTTCGTGTACGTTTCCCTGAGGCTCCGATCGATGCGGACCGCGACGAACTTTTTCCTCATCAACCTGGCGCTGGCGGACATCCTCTTCCTGCTCTTCGGCATCGGCGAGCAGACGCTGAGGTACCACGCCGCGGCGCCCCAGGAGCGGAACCACCTGCACAGCTCCCAGTTTGGTTCCTACGGTTGCAGCTGGTACCAGCTGGTCACTGTGGCGGCCCACTTCGCCACGCTCTTCCTCTTCACGCTCATCACCCTGGACCGGCTGTACTGCGTGAGCAACCTCCGACGGATGAAGCTCTCGGGCAAGAGGAAGCTCTCCCTGGTCGGCACGGCCCTGTGTTGGGCCTCGGCCGTGGCCGTCGCTGCCACGTACCTGCCCTCCTTCAGGGAGGTCGCGCTCTGCGGCATGTGGGAACCGCAGGCCGCGGACCGCGGGGACCGTGCGGACTGCCCTTCGGAGATCCTCCTCTGCACGTACGTCAATTCGGTCTGGCGGAGGTACCTGAACGTGATGAAGGTCGTCCCGTTCTTCTTGGCGGCCGTCCTGAACTTCCCGCTCTACGGGTTCATCGTCAGGCGGCTGCGGACGGCCTACCCGCGGGCCGGCGCCTCCTCCTCCGACGCCCAGCGGAACAGGAGGCAGATCACTCTGATGCTGGTCCTGAGTGGAGCGTGGTTTTTCCTCTGCCTCCTCCCGTACCAGTTCGAAGTGCTCTACGAGGAACTGCAGATGAGGCCGGAGGACGGCAGCGGCGACGCCCTCGTGGTAGTGAGGTCCGCCTCCCTGTCGTTGGTCTACTTCCATTCGGCCCTGGGCCCAATCTTGTACGTCCTGGCCAGCGGCCACTACCGAAAAGCCTTCCTGCGAGTTTTTCGTTTCGGCGATTGGAGAAACGAAATTACGAGAGGAAACGAAATTACGAGAGGAAACGAAAGTACGAGAGGAAACAAAAGTACCAGTAGCCATCACAACAGAAGCATTCTACACAAAAGCAACTTTTAAACTTTCGTCAAGTGATGACAATAGGTCTCTACAAACTACAATCATACAGTATAAATTTAATTATTTCAACGGTTTTCTTACCGGAGTGTGTACAGTAGTAAGTATTTTACACAATAATACTATTCCCATATTTGAATAAATGTCACCTAGTTTGTCAGACTGGTATATCTGGTAATCAGTAATTACATTGTTAGAGACACTTAATTACTGTATATAGTATTGTATAGTAGCTGTAGCATAACAGTAACAATTAGTCATTGATAATCACACAATTAAAACTTTAATTTTGTATAAATTAACTTAGGTATTAATTAGGTA